>CAIGRP010090062.1:0-15372 GCA_903798385.1 Fraxinus cuspidata
TTGATTAAATTTTAATGCATCTTTTCAATTCCCCATAACCGTACTTGAAAGTTTCATTTTTTCATGTTTTTTAACTTTCATATTATGTATGTAAATAAAATATTAAAGAATAACAATTTTTTTTTCTATTAAAATAACTTGACATAACTAGTTCAAAATTAATTTTTCTTAGAGTCCAAATTATATTATTTAACACAAGCTATAAAATGAGTATAATATTTGATATATTTTATCAACTTCTATGATACTTAAATATTCTACTCAAACCAAATTTACGATAAATTATATATAAAAGAAAATAAATCCTTCATGCAAATAAGTAGTTTAAGCTTATCACTTTAACTTTAGGACTTTGTGTGATGACAAGGCTAGATATAAACTATTTTATTTGCTAAATGATCAATATTAAGTTAATGTCTTATAAAAATAGTAAGAAAATTCGGGGTGTTAGACAAACAGTCGCCGTACATTTTTCTCGATCGGTGACATTTGCCTCCTATTGGGGTGTTCAGTGGCATGTAATGTCCATGTAGAGGGGACGTGTCGGGAATTCTGTTGGTGTATTTTTTGTGGTCAATAGCATATTTGTTATTATTTTGTTATAGAATGATATTAGTATGCCAAATTTTTGCTTGCACGACTTCTTGACAATTCATGAAATGGTAGGTTTCGTCATAAAATATTGTTTTTTCATGGAAAAGAAATAAATGTATAAAATGTATTTTAGATGAAAATTAATGGATTTCGACTATTGGACTATTTAAATAGAGATCGATAAGAATATATAGTAAGAACTAAAATTTAATTATTGTCATATTATTTATGTTCTCGAGCACATATTAGAATTGGTTTTTTGAATTGGATATGTGCATTCAATTTGTTGTATTCAAATTATGTTCACCCTTTTACCTCGTTGAAAAGATGATAACCTATTGTAATTTTTAGAATTGCTTAAATAAAATGATTAATGCGGAAAGAGTTGATGAATATCAAAATTAGTTTGGCTAAATATTTTGGGGGTCGAACAATTCATTCTCAACATGAATTTGAATCTATCCAAGTCTTAATAGGGTAGCATGGTCTACTAGTCGAATTCTTAAAATTACCTTACGTGGAAATGTGGAAAGTTTGAAAGCCTTTTTATATACAGGAATGTTATATAAAATATAGCAGACCCTAAATCAAAAATGGTTAGTGTGGACCGTCCTAAATATGAAAGTGCATGGACTTTCATAAGATATGGACATTCCTAGCCATTTATCTTTGACTAAATGTCAAATATTATTTATTTAGTAAGTAAACATATTATCAAACTTTACATATAGTTAGATGAATATTATTTTCTTAAGCTAAGCCCTATCCAGAAGTATGACGGTTGTTTGCATAACATTCTCAATTTAAGTTTGATGCACTCCGGGATTGTGGGGGTGGTTCTTCAAATTATAATAGGGAGATATTTGAGAATATTTGAAATGAAAAATTGCACTGTAGTAAATACTTTATTAAACTTAAAACGTGCACAATGTTGAGAATTGGATATCCAATGTAAGGATTCAAAATTTAAATAGTAAATATGTTTTACCATTAACAATGTAGTTATTTTGTGAAAATCCTCAATACAATGTGATAATTGGAAGAAATTAGCTTTTAATAAATTTAGAAGGAAGTATGATGTCTTCAAAGATTTTGAAAGAATTTTCTAATTGGTGACACACATGATTTAATTGCGATAGCTAACTACAATCATATGGCATAGAATGACGTGTATAATGGTAAGTTTCGACAATTACTCTCAAATGAAAAATACTAATTATTTTATAAAAAATAACATATCAGTTCCGTTTACAAATGAGTTATCTAGAGTGGATAAATTGCGCATCAAGGGAAATGGGTGTAAAGCCTAAACTAGTAGGTTAGCTTAATGGAAACCTAACCTAGCGATCTGAGATTCCACGGACTAGGTTCATTAGGAAAACTAGTAATATTGACTTGATGAAAAACACTTTGTAGTCTTAACTCCTCCCCATTTCTATAATGCAAATAAGTGTTGCTACGAAAGATTGGTTAGAATAAGCTATGATTTGTAATGATGACTATATCTTGTAGATAGTACAAGTAGAGTATTATATGACATTCTTTATAGAACATCACCTATTTTAGTTTGGTTGTTTTTATAAAAAATTTACTTAGACGAAATCTCTAGCGCTCTTACAAAACTGAGAAGATTCATGGCCGAAATAATAAATACAATAGAGAATCAAAGTTTGATATGATAGATAATGTGTTCGAGCTATTGTCTAGGCTTACAATAACGGTCGACAGTTCAAAACGTTGCGTTTACTAAAGCTAGTATGTCCGATATATTCTTACTAGGCAAGGTTTAAAACGAAAGCTATCGATCCTAATGCGTTATATTTCAGTTGTACTCTTCTTCGTCTTTCTTGTTCTGAGTCAACTTCCTCCATTCATGTGGAGGACTGTTGGAGTTCATGGGTATATAAAGAATAAAATGCATGAATTGAAAAAGTTTTCAATATGTGCGTCGATTGGATACAATTCTTCAAATGCAAAAGGCGCATAACGAAAAGTCTAATAAGATGCAATATAAACCATTAATCTTGAAAAGGTGTGATCTAATGGTTGTAATTAATTTTGCCAAAAGATGCGACCATTAGAAAGTGACACATGAAAATCTATAAATAAAGATCTCCTAATTCTATTCATGTGGAGGACTGTTGGAGTTCATGGGTATATAAAGAATAAAATGCATGAATTGGAAAAGTATTCAATATGTGCGTCGATTGGATACAATTCTTCAAATGCAAAAGGCACATAACGAAAAGTCTAATAAGATGCAATATAAACCATTAATCTTGAAAAGGTGTGATTTAATGATTGTAATTAATTTTGCCAAAAGATGCAACCATTAGAAAGTGACACATGAAAATCTATAAATAAAGATCTCCTAATTCTTTTTTTTTTTACTCCAAATCAATTCCAAATAATTGATTTCTAATTCTTCCTCTCACTAAATTTTATCAAAACCATATTAATTTTTAGTTTCATATTCAATATTCTCCATTCTAGAAGAGTACAATCAAGCATTAATTTGTCCAACAAAATTAATATTATACTATATTATTTTTGGAAAAAATAATGTATTTGATAGACAAACATTCATTTGATCACGTTCGTATCAATGTAGGGCACGAAATCAATTTGCATTCGTATAGCTTACTTCATTTTATCTCTTTCGAATTTCTACATTTTCTATGTTTGAATAAGTCGTTATTTGCTCATTCTTATGCACTTACCATAATTTCGATAAGTCGTTACTCTATCTATATTTGCATGCACGTGTTTTTATTAACGGAATATAATTTATACACCAATTTATCCAACAAATTAGTCACCATTTCAAATCAGGGTGAAGTTACTACAAAAAGGTCACGATTCGACGAGCCTTCCCGAGTCCAATGACTACCCAACACAAAATGTAGGCATTTCCCTTTTCAATATGAGGTGTATAATGTTTACATACAAGAACGTGCTTTGAACCTATTAGGTTTTATTAATATATAAACTGTTGTTTTCATTCAATGCAAAATCGAGCATTTAATATTGTTTTAGCTCTTGATTTTGCCTATTGAGGATGAGCTAAATTCTAGCAAATGACATCAGTTGGTAGTGCTGGAGGCAATGGTGACGGGATGAGCTAAATTCTAGCAATAAATAAATAAATAAAATTTATCAGTGTCATATGTAGTCCAATACACCAAATGTTACCAATGTTGTAAATGAGATTGTCACGTGACAGTTTTTTGCTGATATTTGGAAGCACGTAATTTTATTGCAATATACAAAGGGATGCAAATCTTCATAAAAAAATATTAATAAAAAAAACATGAAAGATCTCACACGAAAGCATCTAAATATCGTGAAACAAGATTCTTAAGCCATAGCCATAAAACAAGAGATGGAAATATGCTGAAAAGCATATCCACACTGCTGTAGCAAAGTACACACTACAAGAAGTTGCTACAATCTCTCTGGGAGTGCATATTTAACCTGTCACATTTTTATTTTTCTTTATCATGATGTACCTGCATATCGATGAGGTGTAATGTCAGTTGCCTGAATCTGGAGCTATATATGTTTGCAACGGACGATATCCTTTATAAATATCAGCCACAGAACCAGCTGTCTGTAGAAGATCGTTCTTCATCTCTGCGATTTTTGATCCCATGTACTCTTTATATGTTGAAACTGAATCGATCAGACCAAAGAGTTCCTGAGCACACATTTGAACTTCTCCCTCAGTTTGCACAATGGTTTCCTGCAACTTTGCCCTTGATGTCTTCACCAGACCATATCAAATAACGAGCATAGCATAAAAAAGAGGTCACTTGATGGAAAATTCAAAAGCATAAAAGGAAATCCAGCACTTTTTTTTAAGGACAACTTATGGAAAGCAGTATAGACACTCCTCACTTAGACTTATCATTAGTAATTATATAAAGTGACTGATTTAGTGGTTGATGTATAAGTATGAACAAGCAATGGGCTTTACCTTCAAAAATTCTGATGCTTCATTTTCAACAACATCCATGTTGTGAGCCTCTGTTTCAACTTCCTCCACAAATTTTCTAGCTTCTGCCGCACATCTAGAAGTGTATTCCTGTGATTCCTTCCTTGTTAAATTAATGTGAGCTCCAACCTACAAATTGATCGTCAATGCATTATAGTGGGTATTTTTAAATATCAGTTCCTCCCTAAGATGTCTTTAAGCAATTCTCCTGTGAGACAACAGTAGTACAGTCTCCAGTGCGCAGAAATTAAATTGATTAAAGCTCAACAGTACAATAGTCTCCTGTACACAGACTACCATGAATCTGCTTGAATGTTCATTGCTTCCTGTTTTGGCATAAAAGTAGGCAAAGCTTAGTTCCTTACTGTTGTAAAACTGAACAGATTACTCTTGAACACTGGAGTGGAGGTCATTGAATTGTGCGGCTAAAGGATTGCACAAAACCTGGTAGTTCTTTTTTCTTTTCTCACACAAATTCTCTTTTCAAATGTTGAACACACATGAATAAATTTAATAGAACTCCCAGAGGAACTAGGGATTGTTTGATAAAGCTTTTGATAAACTATATAGCAGATTTTGATAAAGTTGATATAATGTTTTTAAAAAGTAATAAAAGTTGGGAGTCCCAAAATAAGAGTGGAAAAAATTGAAGTTCAACCATTGAAAGTTTAGTTTTATCAAACAAGTACTTAATAAGAATAACAAAGCTTCACGTCTAAGCTTTAGGAAGCTGCTGAGTCACGAACAAAGGAAAAGCAAAACAGACCCGAAGTTCCAATAAACTATAATTGAATTAGCCGGTAAAAATATAGTCTGGCTTTCTTTGCTTGCACGACCAACAATAATGCCCAAAGCAACCTTTAGGCCTGTTTGACATGGCTTTTAAGAAGTCAAAATGAGCTTTTGAGATCCAAAAGCAGCTCTGTTTGACTAATTTTATGAAGGTGCTTCTTCTAATTAGAAAAACTTTTAGTTTCCAAACAAAAATGAAGGTGACTTCTTCAGGAAATTCTTCTACATGAAGCTAAAGCAAAAGACACACCAAACTAGAACTAATTGCAACTTCTAGGCCATTACAAACATAGAGTTAAATACCAGACCAGACCAGACAGGCACCAGCGCGTTCGAACTGAAAACTGGCCACTAGACCGATCCCATGGTGTTCATGGACCGGTCTACAGTCAAACCAGTGAAAACCCCAAAGAAACCTATCAAACCAAATAAAATTGGACGAGCTTAAAACACACATATTGAGCCAGTTTCTTAGAAAAATAAAATCAAGGCCTTCACTACAAAGTCAAGGATTGAAACTGAGACCTCCACCATAAAGAGGGAGTCTTTTACCACTAAGGTTATTCAGGCTTTAGTGTTAAACAATAACTAAACTTCTATATAAAACTTATTTACTAGGTATTTTATTTTCTTGATTACATATTATAGTCAAGCATAAATTATTTAAAACCTAATTTATCTAAAAGAAAACGAAAGATGTTAATTTATATAACTTAGATAATTGTAAGTAGTGTATTTTTAGAATTTGGTGTGCTTTAATTTTTGAACCATAGAGTCATATTACATGTTATATATATATATTCAATTATTTTTATATGAATTTGCAGTTAACAATAAGCTGTTGATTTAACCACTGACCCAATTACCTCGTGGTATGGCCTGGTCGGGTTTGAAAACCATGGTTACGTAGGTTCATGTGCACCTAAAAGTCTAAAACGACAAAATAGACAGAGCAGAAATCTAAGTCGTACATGTTGTTCACTTCAAGCCTAGGCCAACCCTTTCATTTATGACCATCAATGCTTCTGACAATAAATGGTAAAATCCAAGACCCAAAAAAACAAATAGACGGTGATGACTGAAAATAAGTATGCCTCTAAACATACAAATTAGACAGTTTGAGCTATCAGTGATAAGTTAGCAGAAACCACATCGATGCAATCCTCTTTATGAGGCCTCCATCATCATATCTAAGGATAATTACTAGGCAATCTAGATTTGCTGCTAGGTTAAAAGTAATAATACTAGAAACAACAGCATTTATTGTAGTAAACAGAATCTTTAGTAGTCCTTAGCATATGTTTGGGAAACATTACAAGTCACTTATATTTTTCAGTCAAACTTTAAATTTAACCAAACATTCACAACTAATATCCACTTATCATCCATACATTTCGTGCATGGACTCCTTTTCATTTTAAGGAGATTACCCTCTCTTAGTCTTACTTTAGCGCACTTCCTTTTTCTTAAAAGACACTGATCAAAGAATTTAAATAAACTATCAAGTTGGATAAAGTTATGACAAATGCCAAGAAAAAAGCAATACTCTAGAATAAAAAATAGCAATTAAGGAACACGAGAAAATGTTCACCTTTCTCCCACATCTTTTTTGGGATGACCACATGACAGGCGTGTGTTTTAAATTGGAAAGATTTTTTTAGTATGTTAAAATGGAAAGCAATGAGGCAAATGATTAAATATTCACTACAAAGTTAGATGACTATTAAGGAAAAGTGAAGCGACTAATATTGATAGTAAACCTAGAGGAAGAGGTTGACCTAAAATCACATAGAATGGTGTAATTGAAAAGAATTTGGGCCTATTGGATTTTGCAAAGTGGAAAAAGAGAATTCGTTGATGCGGCTTGATCCGCTGAGTTTCATGGCCAGAACGCAGGAGGGCCAGGCATTTCCTTTTATATTTGAGCCAAAATACACAATTATCTCCATGCCACTATGTGGTAAAGGATAGTGGGGCACATCAACTTTTGAGATTCTTCCAATACACACTTAATTTCATGTTGGACAACCTTTTAATTGAGGATGTAATGTGATCTGGTAAGTTTGATACAGCATGCAGGTGGGTGATCATTTCATGACTTGTGATTTTTAATGAATTAAGGTGTGGATGAACAAGAGGCATTTGCAAATATCTAATGCTTAAGAGCACTTACTTCATCAATGTAGGATTGAAGGGCAGAGATACGATTTCTTTTCTCCTCAATCTTAGCAGCATTCTCTCCGGACTGTTGCCGAAGAGAGATCAATTCTTCCAATTTCTCTACTGAACTTCTTTTTATGTCTTCAGCAAATGAGGAAAGTTCAGGCTTAAGTATTGATTTGTAATCTAATCCCAGTACTTCACCAGGTGTGGACCCCTTGGCATTCAACTGATATTGAAATCCAATTCCAAGTTTCAACCTAGAAACCATCATAGAGTAAATGTTCCAGCATATAGGAAGGGTGGATTATAAATTTTATAGTCGGTGAAGCGAATGTGCACTGAAAATAACATACTTATTAACTTATTAGAGGGCAAACTAACCAAGACATGGAAAACCAAGTATTGGTAATTCACCTTCTATGAAGATCTTAATTTAGTTTTACCTAGTTATACAACCATAATGGAATGTGGTGTGCAGTCAGTGCAGAAAGCTATGCCTGTGTCCACAATATTTCTATCAATAAAATGATCAAAACAATGAAGAATCACAAAACGACAAAGAAAGTCCTCTGCTTGAACCTAATGGATAAGTTTGCATCAAGTTTCAAGAGAAAAAAGACTATAAAGACGTCTTTAAAAATCAGTGACTGAGCAGGTTAGTTCCCTGTGATAAAATAAGGAATAAAATGACTTTTTTTTTCCCTTTCGGTTTTTCTCCGGGAGGGGAGCAGGGACGTGGAACTAGGGCTTGATTTGTATTTGTAACTGCATAACATATTCTGATACAATCCATAGAATCTACAGGAACCAAATAAAGACAATTAAACAATACTTCTTGATATTGAAGCATCCAGCCAATTTTCATCTCA
Organism: Fraxinus cuspidata; assembly: GCA_903798385.1. NCBI lineage: Eukaryota > Viridiplantae > Streptophyta > Magnoliopsida > Lamiales > Oleaceae > Fraxinus > Fraxinus cuspidata. The sequence goes on from CAIGRP010090062.1 coordinate 8,413, forward strand.
GGGCAAAAAGTAACCAAGGAAAAAGAGGGAAGATGCAATTGAAGTATTATCTTTGACACTTTTCAACACATCTAACAAGGTTATCAAAAAATTCCTTAGTAAAGATGCCTGTCGATAATGCAGTGAAGCAGTGAATACAGATAGTAGAAGAGAAGATAAAGGAAAAAAAATACAATCATATTTCAGAAATTCATCACGTTTAAGCGGATTGTTAATATCCGACGCTGCTGAGATAAAACTGATGGCACTTTCATAAAAGTAGTATACTATCATATTGCAGTTACAACATGATCAGCTAAATTCCCGCACCTAAATCATTAACAGAAGCTGTATGCTAAGGATAATTACTCTTATCTAAAACCACAACCCTAAACACAAATCATAACTAAAAAGTAAAAAAAAAAATCCAATGATAATTTGTTTAAATTCAAATTAAAAACCAACAACAGGGCAAGGGGAACAGGGAAAAACCTCCGGATAGCTTGGTTGCACTCAATTGTTAACCACTCGAGCTCCTTGAATTTATGCCCGATCCCAGAATCAAGCTCCCAAATCTTCTCCTCCCAACCATTCCTAGAAGCCTCTGCGTCCTCTATTTCCCTCTCCACAGCCTGCAATTCTCTCTTCATCCTCTCTGCATCCCTTGCATTAATACCCTGTTCGTCAATAGTTCTCTTCAACTCCTCGTTCTCATCGCAGATCCTTTTCCTCTCAGCCACCTTTACCTCCAATTCCTTCTCCTTCTCCTCAATTTTCTTTTGCACCTCCAGCATATGCCCATCCAACTGCTCAATAATCATATGGAACTTAGTCACGTCCTTCTCCAATAAAGCCTTCTCCTGCTCCAATACCTCCTTCTGGCTCGGTCCCTTCTTCAAACTCTCCAATTTTACCTCCAATTCATTCACATTTCCTTCAACAGCCTTCACATTCTCCTCTATTTTATCCCTTTCCTCATTCAATTCTCTCATAAACTCTTCGTCCAAAGCATCCACTGCCTGATCATCCCCCCTAATATAACTCAAGTAACTGTTTGCCGTGTACTTGAACATGCTATTATCCTCAAAATTCGATGGGGAGTTCAACAAATGATCTTTATACTTAACTATCTGAACAGCCCAGAGAATGACCGCAAGCAAATTAGGCCAGGCATGAGGGGTACCCGGGGCTTTGAGTGCAGATTTGTTTAATTTCAAGGGACATTTCAGGACTTTCAAGACTTTCAGGACTAGGTCTTCATCTAATTTCTGCGCTGAGAAGCCAAGGCGATGGAGGAGGAATTTGAGGGTTTCAGTGATGTCTTTGGCTGAGGGAAGAGGGGGTTTGAGAGAGAAGGGGAGGGAGAGAGAGGCAAGATAGGCGTTGATGATTCTGATAGAAGCAAGCTGATAAGATTTGTCGGAGGTGTTGGGGAATACGGTTGACGGGCGACCGATGGAGGCGTTTGAGGGGCGGCTGCTGCAGAAACTGGCGTCAGAGTCGCGGCCAGGGACCGGGGTGGAGAGGTATTGCCATGGGTCTGCAGTGTTTGTAGGTGTGGGTGGTGGGGGACGGCGGTCCGAGGCTAAGGATTCCGTAGCGCGGCGGCGACCGGCGGCTCTCATAGTCGGAGATCGAATGGGGTTTTTCCGCTTCTCCCTCTTCTTCTGCCTTCTGGACTCTAGTTTTCTTTTTCAGAATTTTTCCCGCCTACTGCTTAATAGCTAGTGTACGGTCATAACATAAGCGAATCAGTCGCCATAAAATACATTTTTCACTCTATTTTTAATCAAAATATTACACACAAATTTAAAATTTTTTCTTATTTCTTAACCACACATTCTCCATCAAAATTCTATTCCAAAATGTATTTTCATCAAAATGGGCTCAAATAGACTCTAAGAGTAATGTTATTTATCATCACTAATGTTAAACACCAATCTATGTGACCATTAAATGATAGATTCATTTAAAAATAAATTCAAATAACTCATTTAATTCGATTTATAAAGTGTAGTTATAAAAACTAGTGCTTTAACACCGTGATGTTAGATAACATTATTCATATATTAATTTTGACATTGTTTGATGTGTTAAAATTTGTATAATTGATTATTTAAAGTATTATTAAAATTAATGTATAAAAAATTGACAATTTACCACAATGTCAGAATTGATGTACATGTAACAACATTGGTTTGGGACAATGATGGGTAATTCAAATTTCTTAATAGAATGGAATGGGCCAAGTCTTAGCCTTTGTTTCACAAGCAATATTGTAATGAGAGGAATGGTAAATTTTTGGAAAATATGTAACTAAAAAAATTGAAAAGTCTTTAGGTTTATGTCCCAAAATATGTCCACATATTTTAACCCCATATTCTCCAAAATTTTACTATTCAAAATTCTATTTTTTCAAAATATTGGGCATCAACATGGGTTCATTTTTCACGATCTCTTTTTTCAACTTTATTTTTTCTAAAAATAAATTTATTGCTCGAGTCACCAACTTTTGGTAGGATGGAAATGACTCCTCGTACTTCAAAAGGGTTTTTGATATTTTTCATTTATAAATTTATAATCTTTGGTCTCCATTTTTTCAAAAACTCATTTTTTCAAAACTCATTTTCAATCATACATTTTTTCATAAAATAATATTACACGTAAATCGAATTTTTAACATATTCTCCAAAAATCACTATTTCAAAACACATTCCCCCTCAAATTTCCTTTAAACTAGAGCCCAAACAAGAGCTAAATTCATGCTTGAACCTCATTATTTAAAAACTCATTTTTTCCGTCTCATTTTCAATTACAAATTTTTTCAATAAAATAATTTTACAATAAATTTAAATTTTTTTTCCTACTTTCATAAACACACATTCTCCAAAAATTCACTATTAAAAATTGTATTTTTCAAAAAATTAGGGCACAAACAAATTATTTATCCTAAACCCTTTGTTTGACATTAGATGTTTTCGACCTTTCCAAAATATAGTGAAACTCGTTCTTTCACTTTTTTTTTTTTTTAGTCAAGTTCGTTATTTTACGTGATAAAAAAAAAATAAATAAATAAAGCGCCAAAACATAACATAAAATGAGCATAAAACAGTATTTGCGTTTCCAAGCGTGACAAAAAGAAAAAGAAAAAGAAAACAAATAAATAACACCAATGACAGAATGCCACTGGCCACATGAAGAAATGAAGAAATGACAATTTCTAAAAATAGAGCACGTTTGGATTTATTAAGTCAATTTCTCGTAAAAATGTTTACGAACTTCCAAATTGTTCTCTTGGACCATTGCTCTTCAAATTTCTAAGAAAATAATTAAAAGAAGTGATATTTATTAAAAATTGTACACCATATGGTACTTTATAATCTGAGCCCATGTTTGATTCCAATTTTTCTAAAAATTCATTTTCAACTATACATTATTTCATAAAATAATTTTACACGAAAACCCATTTTTTCTCTATTTTTTTAACTATACATTCTTAAAAAAAAAAAAAAATTCAAAATAAAATTTCCCCCCAAAAAGGGTCTCAAAACATGGGCTAACTTTAATTGAGAACGATAAAAAATTAACAGCCATTCTACATATATATTACAATTTACAGATTTGTTTATCAACAGATGATGCGTTATTTAATTGGGTCAAAATCTCATCAACCAAATAAAAAAACTTTCCCACTATTCTTTTAACACTACATTAATCTGTAAAAAAATTATATAAATAATAATAAACAACAAGCATTATTCAAAAATTAAACCGCGCATGCAAAAACTGCACCACTTTATTTTCAAACTAGAGTAACTAACCAAAGTAGTGTTACCATTGAAATTCTACCAAAAACATATGAAACATTTGTATAATGGCTAATTAATGCTATTTTTGTCAATTTAACTCACATTCCCACATTGATTCAACCTAACAAAATAACCAACCGAAGTGGGCTTTACCCAAAGCGACCCAAATAAAATTGCTGGCAATAACTTTTCCCGTTCTAACGAAGGGTTTCTAACGAAGCTTTTTAATTAGGGTTTTAGTGATTCGCAGAGCGAAACATCACAGAACAAAAATTAGCCAATTTCTCTCCCTAGGGTTCTAAAACGATGCCGAAATCAAAGCGAAATAGGGCAGGTACGTATTCTTTCTGCCCTCTACATGCTTGAGTTTATCAATTTCTGGAGCATTCATAATGAATTTTGCGTTTTTTTGAAAGTTGAATTTTGTGTAATTCATTTTATTTGGTAATTGCTGTGCAGTGACTTTGTCGAAGACGAAGAAGAAAGGGAGGGAACACAAAGAAAATGTCGTGAATGCGATTCGAGAATCGGTCGAGAAATACGATTCAGTTTATGTTTTTACTTTTGAGAACATGAGGAATCTCAAGTTTAAAGAGTTTAGAGACCAGCTCAAGTCTTCAAGCAGGTGGGAAAGTATACTATTACTTATCTGATTTACTTTTTTATTTTTGTGATAAGAATGCTCGTGTTGTTGTGGTATGAGGAGAAATTCGTTCTTATCATACTTGTGTTATCACTTATCATCATTACATTATTGCTGAAGAGCTCCGTGTCTTAATTGGGATAATGGAAAATGGTAGCAATAATAGCTTGAGTGTCTGTAACTTTAACTGTGTTTTTGGAGTCTTGGTCGAGTAGGTTTTTGTGAACAATCCAGGTGAAGATTCCCTTTGAAGCAACCATCTTTTCCTAGATGCATGTTCCCCGTTATTTCACAATTCAATCAAATTAAAACTAATGAGAACTGAACTAAACCCGAAATTTTCGGGTATTTAGTAAATGGAACCGTTAGGTTTACCATTCGTAGTGATGGCAATCCGCCCCGAATGGGGCAAAAAAACCCGCCCCGCCAAGAATAAAAAAAATAAAAATTAATAAACTATTATTAAAAAAAAAAAATTTAAACGGGGCGGGAAACGCTCCGGCCCCACCCTGCCCCGAACCCCGAGGGGCGGGGCACCCCTATCTCTAACCCTTCGGTTCGGTTTCGGGATTCCCTATAATAATTAAATTTTATTTATATTACAACAACGCTATATTAATTCGACTATAACATATTCAATTTTTAACTCTTATAAAATAACGTAATATAATCTCGTGATATCTTTTGCACCTCTCTTTGTCGAGTTCTTCATAGATTTGACTCTTAAAATCACATGAAGAGAAAGATGGCTATTTTACAATAATAGAATGATAAAAATGATACTACGGTAGAATAAGATATTTGAGTAATATTTAGATCAATTTGATTGAGTTGGGCTTGACTGAAAATTAGAAATAGTAAAATCATATTTTGGGTTTAAACTAAATTAATTAGTTAGTAATTTATTTTAAAAAATAAAATAATTTGACTTATTTAAGATAAAAAAAATTAGGGAGATTCGGTTCTTCTTCGGTTCTTGGTCTAAAATCGAGACCGAATTAAACCCGTCGGTTCTCGGATTCAGATACCAGTTCAGGTATTTAACTTAAGAAGAACCGCTCGATTCGGTTCGAGTTCGGGAGTTTTGTCCAACCCTAATTATAGTTATCTTGTTTAGGACATAAAGAGCTGATAAGTTTTTAGGACTGCTGTTATTGGTGACAAATATTGCTGAAATCAGTTGATGTTCAGGATTCGTTTGTTTCTCAGGCCCTACAGGACGATATGCTTTCCTTGTCGCATTGTTCTTACTTTTTAATGTGGGTTCCATGGAATTTACAATGGCTGATTTAATAATACAACTAAAATGGCTCAATCTTCAGGTTACCACGTCTTTTAATGTATAAAGAAAGAAGAATATTACAGGATTTGAAGTTAATTTTTCAAGTATACTTTTTTGTTAAAGCTGTCCTTTGTCGGAGTCCATTTTTTTTGTAGTTTGGTTTTACAATATGATCATAAGCTAAAAATTAAAAAATAATACACATTATTTACTTTTTCTTATGCATCAGATTTTTTCTTGGATCAAATAAAGTCATGCAAGTTGCCCTAGGTAGGTCTACAGCTGATGAGATCCGACCAGGCCTTCACAAGATTTCTAAGGTAAGATGAGCATTTCTACCTGGTAAATAAATCTCATCAACTTTTAATATTTACTTTTTGTTCGTTTTAGTATTTGATCGAAATATTATTTTCCTTCAGCTTTTACGTGGTGATTCCGGAATTTGTTTTACTAGTTTGCCAAAGGACGAAGTTGAAAGGTGTGTCTTTGAACCATTGTTATAAAGCATACGGGGCGTGGCATGCAAAGTTTACCACTACTATTATAAATTTTCATGTGATATTTCATATTCTGAAGACAAAGATTCTATGCTTGTTATCAAGCTTCAAAATCCCGAAGTTTAGGTTTGGGGAATCTAGTTGGGGTTATCACTTTGATAATTCCATTTCATGATTCATAATTCATCTCCTATCTTGTAATTACTTTAAAATGACATCCTCGCCTAAAATGCAATACAGCATGTGCAAGGAATTGGCCAAGCATTTTAGTTGAAGATATAGGTTTATCTTATTTTTGTATTCGTTTTTTATGATATTTATGAAAATTTGGCTGCAGACACTATTTGTCCCTCTCTTATTACATATTGTGATGCATCAATATCATAGAAGTTCTTGATCAGAAGTTTCATTTCCGAGAACTGTTTTCTGCTAGAATTCACTGCAATCACACTATTCTGCAAATATAGAAACTTGAAAAGATTTGAACTGCTGTCGTGTTTGGTTTATTTAATTGTTAACTTAAAAAAAGTGAAAGTTCTCATCATTGGTTCATTGCAGTCTGTATACTTTGTATTATATATATATATATATTAATAAGTTTTTCTTCCTTTTGAAATTTCTGTCAGATTATTTAATGAATATGAAGACTATGACTTTGCAAGAACTGGAAGTATGGCAACCGAGAAGGTATGGTCGTGCTCAATTAATCTTCCTTATGGAGATGGAAAAAATGAAACCTCCACTCCCCCA
>CAIGRP010090071.1:0-11986 GCA_903798385.1 Fraxinus cuspidata
AATTGAGCCAATCAACAAGAAATCATGCGAATTGAACTTGGTCCAATGTCACCCGCGTGAAGAACAATCTGTTGAGCCAATTGATGAATCTAATGATGTTTATGCTGCTTTTGATCAACATTTATGCAATTGAGAACCAAAAGTGTATGGGTAACGTGCCAATTATTGAAAATGTTGAGCAATTGTACTCCAATTTTCCCCCCAAGCCATGACTAATATGTCTTCTTCAATTCCAATTTTTGGTGATTGTGCTTCTCCAATTGATAAAGATCAGTCCTTAATGAATGCTACCCATGCCACTCTACCTCCTGCTTCAGTGCCAATGGCTCAAAATTTGGCCAACCTCACTTCCAACTTCAAGCCTCCTCCCCGAATTCCTCTCCAAACTGATTTGGCAACCTCATTTAATGTTAATACACATCAGAACCGCACTCTACAAGCTAATAATGTTGGGGCCAAGGCTCGTCCTACATCGAGTTATGGTTCAAGCACTGTTCCACGTACTGATGGCCCTCCAGTGCGTGGTATCCACGAGCGATCTAATCTAGTTGACCCCAACATTTTGGGCATCACTAGACCACTTGTACTTTCATCTGGAGTTACGGGGGTTACTCATGCTCCTCGATCCTATGTAGCGGCTCTGAATTGTAAATTTGTTCTTACACAGGCCGAAAGGAGCCAAAGAAAAACATTTACACACGTCCTTCGAGCCCCAAAGGATTCTAGACATCGGAGTTTGGTATCTAAAGAACCATATATTCATCATGGATAACCTCTAGTATTTTGACGAATCAGATGAGCAGTTTTTGGCTGAGGCCTACAGGTTTACACTTGTTGGTAAGTTTGTGCACCGTAAACCTATGAATAAGGTACGTAAAAATTTTTTGCGCTTTGGTTTTACTGGTGATTATGAGATTGGTGTTATTGATGATGCACACATTATTATTCATATGGCACAAGAGGATGATTGTTCACGATTATTCCTCAAATCCACTTGGTACATTGACAGTTGTCCTATGCATGTTTTAAAATGGACCCCTAGTTTAGTCCAATGTATGAGGCTCCTATTGCTCCTGTTTGGGTGTCATTTCCTTTACTTCCCATTCACTTCCGCGTTAAGAGTGCATTGTTCACCATAGCTAAGGCTATTAGACTTCCTCTTCATATTGATGAAGCAACTTCTGATCTTCACCGGCCTAGTGAAGCGAGGATATGTATTGAGGTTGATTTGGAATGTAAACTCCTTGACAAAGTTTAGATTGAGAGGGAGAAATGTGGTGGATATTGGCAGCCTGTTGTGTATGAAAAGGTGCCTGAATTTTGCTTCCAATGTAGACATTTTGGCCATATGGATGAGAAATGTTCTAGTAGTTCACATCCGCCCCCACCATCTGTACCCCCTTTGGATGCTGATCATACATCTATGCCTCCCACAGTCTTGGCTAAGGATAAAAGTAAGGTGAAGGAGTTTCTGATAGCACCTCGCTAGAGATGGACACCGGTTAAGCGCAACCAGAAGAGACAAGATGGTACATCAAGAGGGACTTCTCATTCCACTTCCCAAATTATCACTTCTATTCCTCTCATCATCTATGGCACCACTATTACTGCAGCTCAGATAGTTCCCACACATATGTCTCATATACCCTTTACTGCCCCACCAGTTATCAGTACCATTGATCCACATATTACATTTTCCATGCCATCAGTTAAATTGACAGTCACTCCTATTCGAGTAGGCCATCACACTCATCCAGTCTTTACACCTGCTGGCCATTCGTTGCTCAGTCTTTGGGTTCGATCAGCAGTACTCCCGTGATTGGTAGTTCTACATATTTTGATCCCCTTCTGGAGGATATGTTGGTTTGGATGTGCCCATTTTTTCTACATATTGCCAACAGAATATGGAGGCCTCTTTATTTACTACTCAGTCAGACTCAAAAGGCACCTCTCATATTGAAGTTCATCATCAGAGTTCCTTCCGTAGATCTTCATATGATGACTTAGTTGGCATGGTTGACAGGGCACAGGATGATGGCTTTGTTCAAGTTGGTAGAAAAAGGACCTCGAAAGTTACTGACACTTCAGTTCCTCGGATGGCGACTAGGAGTCGGTCACAGGATACCTCGTCTAGCATATCCAGATGATGTCATCGTTTCGAATGTGTGAGGTGTAGCTAGTATAGCTACTCGTAGACACCTGAAGAAACTTATTCCGCTTCATCAGGTTTATTTGTTGGTTATTCTTGAGCCTTTGGTTTTGGAGAAGAGTTTTGAATTTGTTTGCCGCTATCTGCACTTTGACTATGGTGTTCAAAATGAGTCAAACAAGATTTGGATTTTTTGGGTTGTTGGTACTGACATTATTGTTCTTCAGGATCACACTCAGTTCTTGCATGTAAAAGTTGTCGGTCTCAGACTACCAAGGCCTATTTGTTTAACGCCTGTTTATGCTTTGAGGCATCAGTCAGGATGGACTTATGGGCAGGTCTTCACCACATTTCCATTTCCATGGATGATCCCTGGCTTGTTGTGGGAGATTTTAATGTTATTTCACATAATGGCAAGCGTACGGGTCATAGTAGGCGAGATCGTGGTTCTACTGCCTTTTCTGATATGATGCTTGATTGTGGCCTAGAGGACGCTGGATTTTCTGGGTCTCAGTTTACTTGGACTAATGGGCGAGTCAGTAAGAGATTGGATAGAGTTTTGATCAACTCTATAGCTGCTGATTTCTATAGACAGCTTACTCTGACGCATCTGAATCAGACTTCACCTGATCACTCACATTTACTTTTACACTAGACTTGTGATGATGATTTAGGTCCTCGTCCATTCCGATTCCTTAATGTTTGGACCAAGCATCATGAATTTTCAGCTTTCGTCTTATGGGGATGGCTGCTCTTTGGAAAAACTCATCAGGCTGAAATATGGACTTTGTTGGTGGAATCGACGAGTATTTAGTGATGTTTTCCAACAAGTTAGGGAAGCTGAGGCGAGAGTTGACCATGTAGAGACTAAGTTTGATAGTGACCCTACTCCGGAGCACCGTGGATTACTCCATCGTGCACAGGCTAATTTGAATCAGACCCTAGCTATTGAGGAAGATTTTTGGAAGAAAAGGGCCGATTCTCATTGGGTGTGTGAGGGGGATTGAAACACTCGTTATTTTCACTCTATAGTGTAGGGCAGATGGATCAGATCACGTAACAGGAGTATCACAAATGAGACAGGAAAGTTATTTCTACTCCAGCTGACATTCAGAGCTCGGCGATCTCATTTTTTCAGGACTTATTATCTGCTCCTTCCCAGCCACTCGACACCATTCGTCCTGATATCATACCTAGGATACTGATGGAGGTAGATAACATGACACTGAACTGCTTCCCTTCGACTGATGAGGTGCTGGAGGCCATTTTCAGTATAGATGTCGATAGTGTTGCGAGCCCCGATGGGTTTTCATCTTTGTTCTATCAACACTGCTGGGATATCATTCAGGATGATGTTTATGGTGATGTTATCGATTTCTTTGAGGGAGGTCATTTTCCGCGAGGTTTTGCTGCTACATCTATTGTTTTGCTCCCAAAGCGGGAGAATACAAGTAGATGGACGGACTTCAGACCTATCAACTTGTGTATGATGTTTAATAAGATTATCATTAAGCTATTGAATATCCGCTTGAGCACTTTACTGCCCTGTATCATCTCCCCTCCACAAAGTGGTTTTGTCCCCAATTGCCTTATTGGGGATATTGTTTTGCTTTCTCAAGAGCTTCTTCATACATTGGACGATAAGTGCGTAGAGGGAATACTATGCTGAAGCTTGACATGGCCAAAGCATATGATCGTATGGATTGGGATTTCATATATTCTATTCTTGTGGTGTTCAGCTTTGACCACTTGTGGATTGACAGGATCAAACGGTGTATCTCGAAATTTAACTTTTCAGTACTCCTGAATGGTCATCCTATGGTTTCTTTTCTTCATCTCGTGGCCTCAGATAGTGGGATCCTATCTCTCCCTTGTTGTTTGTTATTGCCGCTGATTACTTCTCTCGATTGCTTACTAAGAGGTTTCGGGCATATCCTAGTATTCAGTACCGACATGGAGGTATATCTCTTGTTTCTCATCTTGCTTTCGTAGACGACATCATTATCTTCGCCAATGGCCAGAAAAAGTCAATCAAGAGGGTCCTCGATTGCTTGGATCATTATGAGGGAGTTTCTGGACAATTGGTGAACCGAGACAAGAGTGGTCTCATTTTCAGATACGCAGGCTTGTAATTTTGACTGGCTTTTTACATTAGAGATAGCCATTCACATACTTGGGCGTATCTTTGTTTAAAGGGACTAAGAAGAGCTTTCTGTATGATGATCTCATCATGAAAGTTAGGAATATGATTTCTGGATGGGCTTCACGACTCCTCTCTCCTGGTGGTAGGATTACTTTGCTTCAATCTGTTCTTTCATCTTTCCCACTGTATCTTTTCCAGATTATGAGACCTCCCAAGGCCATTCTCAAAAAATTGGAGAGTATCTTTGCGAGATTCCTCTGGGACTCGAAGGATCATACGCGCCGCCTACATTGGCGGAGTTGGAAGGAGATTTGTCTTCCTACTGATGAAGGAGGTCTTAGCTTTAGACGTTTACAGGATACGCTAGACATATTCTCAATGAAATTATGGTGGTAATTTCGTTCTCAGTGTTTGCTTTGGGCTCAGTTTTTACTGGGTAAATACTGCAAAGGGATATACCTAAAGCTTGCTATAGTTCCTCACTCAGCTTCGCCTATTTGGAAGAGACTGGAGAGATTTGGACCATGCGCTAAGCCACATATTGAGTGGCATCTTTGTCTTGGGCAGATATTTTTTTGGCATGACTGTTGGATGGGTAATTCTGCATTGGCACCTATTTTCCCACACAGACAGCACACATCTGCAAAGGTGCATGATTTTTTTGATGAGACTGGATGGGATTTTGGTCGACTTTTACAGATTCTTCCCTCAGTTATGGCTGAGCAGATTGTGGCCATTCCATTTTGTCTTGATGTCCCGGATCGCACTTTCTGGATGGCCACTTCAGATGGTAGATTCACTACCAAGTCAGCTTGGCAGTAGATACGTTCTTGCAGGCCTATTCAGGATTCATTTCGCCTACTGTGGAGCCCTATCATACACCAGACCATTTCGTTCTTCTGTTGGAGATCATGGCAAGATCTGATCCCAGTTGATGTCACTATTCAGAAGAGGATTGGCATTCAACTTGCTTCTCAATGTCAATGTTGTTCTGCGATTAAGACCATCACCCATACCTTTACTGGTAGCAGTATATCAGATCTTGTTTGGCAGCATTTTGGGGACTTATTCCAAATTACTATGAGTACAGGAGATAGTGTCAGGCAGAGATTCTTGAGATATGGGTATTCTAGATAGTTTGCACGGATCGGGCACATTCGTATTATTCTCCCTCTGCTGATTTTCTGGTTTATATGGACAAAGAGAAATGATTCCAAGTACAGGAACGTACGCATGAGTACGAGATGTATCGTCTAGAGAGAATATCACATGATATCTTTCCTTCATACCAGGGGATTATTTAGACCGTTTCATTAGCGGGATGACATGCAACTTGCACCGCTTTTTGGTATTTCTTTGACTCTTCCCTCATCTCATTCCCCTATTATGATTTGGTGGCGCACTCCATCAGTTGGATCTATCAAGATCAACACCGATGGGTGTGTTAAGGATGAGTTTGTGAGTGGGGGAGGTATCATCACGGATCACGCAAGAAACTGTATCAAGGCTTTCTCAACATCATATGGACAATGTCAGATTTTCGAGACGGAACTAAGGGCCATTCAAGATGGGTTACTGCTGGCTAGAGATCTTGACTTATCAGACATCTGGGTTGAAGCAGACTCGACTGTGGCCATTCACTGCATTATTAGAGGTGGTGGACCATGGGCTATTCAAGGCATACTCAGACAGATTGCAAATATCCTTTCATTTGACAGAGATGCAATTTCTGACATCTTCAGAGAGGGGAATCAAGTTGCAGATGCACTTGCTACCGAGGGATGGCACCATCGAAGATACCAGATATATGGACTGGCTGACTTACCGCGACACATTAGGGCACTTGTTCAGATTGATAGATATGGCTTGCCCAGCATTAGATTTTGAGCTCCTATATTTTGATTTCCTTTTTATTTTGCTCATATTGCTCTTTTTTGTAAAGGAAGTAGTACTTCCTTTTTTATTGCTTTACTTTACCTCTGCTGTAAGAAAAGTAGTACTTCCTTTTTTACTGCTTTACTTTACTTTTACTGTAAGGGAAGTAGTACTTACTTTTACTGAAAGTGGAGAGGTAAATATCTTCTAGGCCTACCCAAGTCATTGAAGAGCTCACAAAAAGACTTCAACTTTTCGGTATTCCCAGATATCCAAATGAAAAATCCACCAATTTAAATGAAAAGAATTGCATTGGCAGCTCAGATTTCCCTAATTCTTGTCCCTTACCCCTTATAAGCACCCAATTCAGATCTTAAAAAACCAACCCTAACTTTTGTCATTCGTTTGACGCCTATCCCCAAATCTGAAATGGAGGCATATAGGCCTCCGTTTGACAACCATATTTTGGGGAAGAATGAGTTTTTGAATAATTAATTTTTAAATAACGTGAGATTAAAAAGTAGGAAAAAATTTTGAATTTACATAAAAAATATTTTATTGCGAGAATGTAGGGTTGAAAATGAGTATATGAAAAAAGAGTTTTAAAAGAATTGTTGCCAATCCCATAATGTGATCGGTTTTTTTATGATTTTTTACTCGAGACATAGTGGTTATTAATTTTTGCCCTTTGCAATTTGGTCCCCTCTATTTTGTTTTATTTTAATTAAAATTTATTTGATTGGTCCTTAAGATAATGGTATTTAGAATATGATCCATTTATTTGATTCAATTAATGTTGTCAGGGTTTAACAATGTTATTGTCATGGGAGAATTAAATCATTATTCACATTGTTTTTAAGTTTCTATTCACGTGTATTTATATCTTTGAAATCTTAGACAGTTTTAGAATATCAAAGAAGTTCCCTTCCCAATTGCAAGTGTATTATGATTTGGACTATTTTAATTAATTTTGAGTTTGACATGAAAAATGGAAAAAGTATATCACCTTTCCAATGATTATCACAAGGAATTTTTTAAACCAATCACATAATAAGATGTCTTGTCCTACGTAATGATAATATCATATAACATGTGTTGTATCTACTACAATGGATACATCCATGAAAAGAAGGGGAAAAAAAAAATGAAAATTTCCTACCCTAAAAAGTCTATTTCGAGTGACGCAACCAATTCTATAAGAAGTTGCAGCTAGTAGGAAAGACGTATTCGAGTCTTTAGCCATGATTCCAACTGTGTTTTAAACCTCTTCGATTATTTCCTTCAACCCAAAAAGGGCACTTTTTTAGACTGCAAAATATGTGTCGATCCCAACACGAGGAAGGCTCAACTAAATCTCTAGAACAATATCTGCAAAAAAACCAACCATTAGATTAGTCAATTCCATGCAATTTGTTAGAAATGAAACACGTTATAAACTTACATTCAGAATCTGTCTTCACCCATTTATGTCCATCACGACCTTTCTTACGCATTTCATCTTCAGTTTCAGCATTCGATGAATTTCTGTCGTCTATATATTTCTTCATGGATGATGCTCGAGAAGAATTTTGTGGATATATCTTGTTGGTGAGAATTGTTCTTAAAAGCTGTTGGACCTACAAAGTTCATATACTACTTTAGAACTGCACTTTATATTGTGTAAAATAGGAACTAAACATTCATAAAATGCGTAATTACCTTCTCCATTCTTGATTCATGAAATGTATCTCGTAGACTGGGATTCGGTACCAAACCACCTGTGCAGATGAACATTTTCTTGAGAAGGAAAGAAATTGATTTTCTTCCAATCGTTTTCTTCTTCTTATTTTCACGAACATCTTTGCATCTTCCAAGGATTATTCCTATAGTTCTTTCAATTTCTTCATCTTTATCATCTGAATTAGTACTATATCTGTTAGAAATTGTACGATACACGTCCAAACTTGAAGGGCAGTTCAGGAATCTATCGAATGGTAGATCAGAAATTTGTTCTTCAGCTTGTTTTTTAGACAAGAGCTCTGTCAATTCATTCTGTAGCTTTCCAAATTCTTCAGGTGTAAATTCTTTTAACTCTGGATCTTGCACAACTTGGGTCTCTTGTTTTTCTGTAAGAAGGGTATTGCCAAAAGTTCCAATTGCCAGTAGCCCCTGAGAAAAGTCACTAAATTCGTCCTTGGAATCTTGCTTGTCTGTACAAACTTGAATGAGAAAATAAGTATAACACAAGTCCTTATTTTGTACTATAAGTAAGCTGGTCCCCCCTACTATTTGCCAACTTCCCACAGACAAAACATGGACAATATCACTTGAAGACTGTTTACTATATGCTCCACGATTTGAATATAAACAAATCAACTCACGTGAATCAAAAGCCATGAAATAGAAAGGGAAGAAGATGAACACTTACGCGTGTCTAGCTTTCTATTGCACTGACGTCCATTTAACTTAATTTGCATCCAGTTGAAGAACTGCAGCCAAACAAAACTAAACTACACTAGTAAGAAATAACCACATATGCATTGTTAAGACATAACATAGCACACTTATAACTGCCTCTCACCTTCATTTTCAAAGACAAGAAAGCCAATGAAATTTGAGATTTGGAACCAATAAATAAAGATTAAAACTAAGCAAGTTTTTCTAGTGATTCAAGTTCCCAAACACAGCCTTCGGCAAATCACAATCCTCTTCTGTAATGAATAAAGCGTTATTGGCTTTTATATTAAGGTCTGTTACTAGAATGTAGTTTACATGTGTAGTTGCAGACATAGGTGAGGGATTTGCGGCAAAATTTGTGTGACAAATGATAAAAGAGCATTCGTGGCACTACTTTAATCCATGTAATTAAGAATCCTAATCTTGATTAAAGTAAGTTTAGTGTCAATCTCGAAAACTTTTGTTACCAGCAGGTGATTGAGGTGACATGCGATAGGATCTGTAAAAAAATAAAAAAAATAAAAACCCTTAATCACCACTAATCCTACAAATATTTATATTGATATTATAGTATAATAATTTTCTATCCTTAGAATTTGCTAATAACTAATTCGTGATATTACAAAATTTAAATGACAAATATCGTATTAAAAACTCTATCATCTTAAACGGGTACATCAATGCATATCTTCATTTATTTCCGTAGTAATATATTTGGTTCATGGAATTAAGAAACTAATAATTTAATTATTGAACGGGTTGATGAGCACATATGCTTCTTGTTGCAATCTAAATCAAGAATTATAGGTTATTTATCTTATCAATGACAAGGAGAGAAATAGATAAGTCACTGCTGCATTTGAAGACGTATATAAACCTTACTTAATATACTAGTTCCATTCCTCGTATTGTTAACTATTGACAATGTTTTATTCTTAGTAAAATGTTGTCGTATAAAAATCATGCTTTAACAAGCCATCATATATTTGTCATGAAGTCAATGGATATGTTAAACTATTATTTGCCTTTCGTGAAGGGAATCTGAGATTGAGGGTGTAGAAAAGTAAACATTAGCAGTCCAAATATGTTTAATCACATATCAGGAGAAAACAATAGCATGCCAATATATAGAGAAATTTGTTTTAATTTCATGTTGAGTATTGTTCATATGTTTCAAATTACACGTGCATTTTTACAAGCAAATAATACTTGAACTCAAATTCAAATAACGTCATCCAATCCGTCACCGACTTGCTTTCAAGTTTCTCGAGACACATATAAGCAAATAAGCAAAGTGAAATAGAAAAGTTAGAAGAAAGGCATGTATGTGATTGGAGTACAAGTACTACTACTAGATGCCTTGGGTTTCCAAATTAAACCCATAATTAAGAGACTAGTCAAAAGTAGAATCTTCTCAACCTTCTTTCGATTAAACAAACATACCATAATGATGTGGCCTTCTGTCTTCCATAAATTCCTACTCATCCACACATATTTTATTGGATCTTTAATATCTATATTGCGAGTTACCTAGAAAAACAAGATTAGGACCAGTTGCATTCTTACTGAGCGGCCTGGACGTGGGGACATGGCCAGTAAAAAGTCCAGCCGCAGAACCAATCCAGATTGGAAAAAGCCGTGTGCACACTTTTTACTTACAGATTCATTATAGCAGCGCCTGAATTGTAATTTTTTTTTGTCAACTGCGAATCAAATCTTGACAAGTGTAAATCTGTAAGAATTCTGGTAAAAATATCCTGTATGTGTAGCTTAACTCATCCATATTGCATCTCTAGTAAAACCGGAACTTGTACCTTATAGAGAATAATACCACTCAAAAGCAGCAAGCTACTAGTAGAATGCGACGTTGACTTCATGTTGAACCGTGTGACACTTTTGTTGTCAACAAACATTAGTTTTTTGTTGTGGTTTGTCTTAAGTATTTTGTACTCGATTGTAGTCTAAGTTATTTATTATAACTTAGGCAAGATAGGACCTGATGCAATCAAGTATTCAGTCAAGTATGGTTGAGTTGTAGTAGATAGAATAGTTGGTAGAAAAAATATTTTTGTAATGGATCAAATGATGGCTTTATATATCATCCGTGTAACACCATTTCTATTGATTGAAATCTCTACATTTCCTCCTCTTTATTGTTCATAAATCATCAGTGGTATCAGAGCATCTATAGGTCCTTAAAGAAGCTGAAAAAACCAGCAGCCTTAGAAAGAAAACCAGTGAGCAACCTTCTGTTTTTACAGGAGTAAATTATGATTTTTGGGCTGTAAAAATGAAAGCCTACCTGAAAGCATATGATCTGTGGGAAATCACAGAAATTGTAGTTGAACCACCACCATTGAGGGCTAATCCAACCATTGCTTAGTTGAAGCAGCATAGTGGGGAGATAGCCAAGAAGTTTAAGGCCCTTTCTTGCATACAATCAGCCGTCTCAGATGCCATTTTCATAAGGATTATAACCTGTGAAACATCAAAGGAAGCATGGGATAGGTTGAAGGAAGAGTTTTGAGGCAATGAAAGGACCAGACAGGTGCAGGTGTTGAACTTTAGAAGAGAGTTTGAAACCTTGAAAATGAAGGACTCTGAAACAGTTATAGAATATGCTGATAGGCTGATGAAGGTAGTTAATCAAATAAGGCTGCTAGGAGATGATTTACCAGACAAGAGAGTAGTGGAAAAGTTTTTAATAAGTCTGCCAGAGAAGTTTGAATCTAAGATCTCTTCTCTTGAAGACTCTAGGGACTTGGCTAGCATCTCCTTGGCTGAACTTGCAAATGCTCTTCAAGCCGCAAAACAAATAAGATTGTTCAGGCAAGAAGAGCAGGTTGAAGGAGCTCTGTTTGCAAAAATAAAACAGAAAGCTCAAACCAATTTTGGAGGGAAGAAAGCACAATACGAGAAGAAGGAAGTAGAAGGATACTAAGTATCCTCTATGTCTTTATTGCAAAAGGAAATGGCATTCTCCCAAATGGTACTGGTTCAGACCTGGTGTACAATGTAGGTTTTGCAAGCAGTTTGGACATGTTGAAAAAGTCTGCAAAAGCCAAAAGGAGAAGAAGGAGTTTCAGTAGGCCAAAGTTGTAGAGATCAGTCTGAAGAGCATCTGTTTTCAGCCATGAACTACACAGCTTCCAGCAAGGTTGAAACTTGGTTACTTGACAGTAGCTGCTCTCACCGTATGACTTCAAATTCAGATATCTTTGTGGAGTTAAGTGATGCTTACAGATCAAAGGTAAAAGTGAAAATGGAGAGTATGTAAAGGTAAAAGGAATTGGCAAAGTCACAGTGCAGACGCTAACAGGTAATAAGTTCATTTCTGATGTTTTATATGTGCCTAACATTGATCAAAATCTGATCATTATTGG
>CAIGRP010090073.1:0-12476 GCA_903798385.1 Fraxinus cuspidata
AAATCATCAGGTACGATTTTTGGTAACATCAGCAACCATAATCCCAATTTAAAAAAAAAAAAAGGCAAATGAGTCTCCAAATTAATTAATAAAAGAGTTATTAGTACATAATGTCCATACCTTTCATCATTATAGCGGAAAACATCCATACATTTTTTTGGCATTTTCAAATTTAATTACACATTTAATTGCTCAAATTATATTTTTCATCAAATTTCTCAATAGAGAGCTGTGAAATAAAGAATATACCATCTTTTTTTTTTAAAAGTAACATAAAGAAATTTTTTTTAATTTCTATTTTTTAATAATTTATGTGGGACTTGTTTGCACTTTTTTTTTAAATAAAAAACTAATTTCTAATTTTTAAATTTATTTGGAGTTCGTTTGCATTTTTCTTATAAAAAATAATTTGTAATTTTTCACTAATTTATTTGGGACTTGTTTTCACTTTCTAAAAGAAATTTGAAAATATGGTTGCAATTAATTCTTTACCTTTTTTATTTAAATATTAGGGTATATTCATCATTTTACAATTTTTTATTGAAAAATTGGATGAAATTGGATAAAAAGATGGTTTGCGCAATCAAAAGTGTAATTAAGGGTGACATTGCCAAAAAAAGAAAGATAGTGACCTTTTTCGTAATGATAGCGAAATGCAGGGACATCATGTACTAAATATCCTTTTAATAATTTATTTGAGGCTCATTTGCGTTTTTTAAAAAGGTNAATTAAGGGTGACATTGCCAAAAAAAGAAAGATAGTGACCTTTTTCGTAATGATAGCGAAATGCAGGGACATCATGTACTAAATATCGTTTTAATAATTTATTTGAGGCTCATTTGCGTTTTTTAAAAAGGTTTAGAACTATAGTTGTATTTAGTTTTTTTTTTCTTTTTGTTTTATTTAAAGAAAATGATATATTCATCATTTCACAATTTTTAATTGAGAAAATAAAAGAAAATGACACTTTACACAATAAAATGAAAAAATAATGGTGAAAATGTTAAAAAAAAAAAAATTAATAATATTTTTCACGATAATAATAGTAAAAAGGTGGAGACTAGCTACTAATTACCCAACTAGATGACGTTACAAAAAAATAATAAATAAATAAATAATCCGTTTTAAGGGTTTAAAATTACAAGTTGACCGGAAAATTCAGAGCACTTTCTGGCCTCACCGGCATTCCGATAGTAATTGGCACTTCGACGTCTAATATCCATACTCGGTTGCGCAGCCCGCCGGAGCAGATCCAAGAAAATATAGGAGTCGAGGAGAGATGGCATCGGATTTGGAGCAAGACGACATGGGTTCTCTTTTCGAGGGGATGGTGTTGTTTAGTCCTCAAACAGTATCTGAAATCGACGAAAATCCTCCAAAAACATCTACAGAAATTGTCGCCGAAGCGGCCTCCGCTGAGCCGGAAAAGATCAGTGTTGATGTTGCTGTATCTCAGCCGCTAGATGAAAATCTGTTCTCCGATCTTACTCTGATCACTCCTATTCAGGTCCAAACCACTCCCGAACCTTCTCCGGTGTCGATTTCGGCTGTTTCTCGGCAAACTTCAATTCGGAAGAAGAAGAGAGCAGGTTTGAGGATCGGATATGGCAGAGATGCCCCGGTGATTCATGATGACGTTTCGGATTCGAAGGAGCGAATAAATAGGGAACAGATAGGATCAGAAGTTGATACTCATCATTTGCCGGGCACGAGCACTGCTGTCCAAGAGCGCGATTCTGATTTTCTCGATAATTCAGTCCTAGAAGATGATTTTGTAGAGATTACAACTTCCTCTGAGGGCGGGGATCTTCAAGTAGTGGAAGAAGAAGAAGTCTATGATAAGCAGGTATTTGTAAACAACAATAGCAGCAGCAGCAGCACCTTGATTGAATTAAGATTTGAAGAAATCAGGAGAAAAATCTCCGAGAAGCTCAAGCATGCCCGTGAAGCAGTGGTATCTGTGTCTGCATTGAGGAAGGATTCAATCAGGAGGAGAAGAAAAGCTGCTGACAACTTCAATCAGGCATCAGCAAAGTACAATGAACTTGAGAAGCAGCTAGAGGAAGCTTGCGAGGCTGAGGATTTTGAAAAGGCTGAGAGAGTTAGTGAGAGGCTTTCTTCTGCAGAGAGGGAGAGAGAATCGATGGCCCTTACCCTCAGAGATGCTGATGCTGATTGTGATGCTGTTGAGTCTAAAATGCAGGAGGTTTTGGACTTGCAAATTCAAGCCGAGGAGGAATGTGCCTCTTTGCTGGAAAGTTTCACAATGGTGAGTTCTTCATTATATGCTAATTACTTATAGGATTCTTATTCATATCATATGAAGATCCCAGTTGCTTGAGACGATATATGGAGTTCATCATGTTTTCACACAACTTTACTGCTGCCTTTAATCTATAATATGTTTTGGAAGATATTTTCTTTCTGAGTCTTCAAGCTGTCATAATTAGGACCATAACCAGAATTAATGTATATCTACTTCAGATTTCCATGTAGCATATTGTTTCATGTTGCTTGTATGTTTGTCTGCCAACGAATTCAATCTGCAATAAGGTCCAAATCTTTTAGACTCCCCAATAATAAGATGTCTTTGTTTCCAAGAAAAGAAGGAAAAAAATATTGTTTAGACCTGGCTTAAACATTTGGTCTTGAAATCCATGCTAAGTCTTGAAGCATTTATGTCTCAGCAATATAACATATTCTTCTTTCGCGGATCTTTCTCTGCAGACACGCCATTTAAAATGACATGTAATTAAAATAAGATTAGCAAATAGTGCTTTCCAAGACAACACATTAGTCTGACTTCTTATATACTTTTATGTCCTGAAATTAATCTCCAAGCTTAGGTTTATTCTCATGTACTTAAATTTTTCCTTTTTTACATCCATTTATATAGAAGCTGAAAGATCCAACCTTGTTGCTATTCTTAGGATTCCGCAAACGATGCAGATTTAGTCGTAGGCAATGCAGAAGCGGTGTCTACAAAAGAAATGGAGGAGTGGCAATCATCAAGTGAGGAACTAGAGGCCAAGAAGATAGAATTAGAAATTGAATTTCATTTAGTAAATGATGCCCGGTCTGGTTTAAATCATTCTATTGAAAGTTTAGTGGAGGATGATCAGCGTGAAAGAGATTGTCTTCATGATAAAAAGAAAATTTTGATGGACGAACTGGAGAAGCTACTTGCCTTAGTGAGAGAAAAGGAAGCAGAAATAGCAGCAAATGACTTTAATATTGAAAGAGTCGAGAACAGGATTGCAGATGTTGTGTCTGGCTTCCAGGAGTTGCAATCAATAGTAGATACAAAATTTTATGATCTGCAGTCAGGTCTTTCCCAGATTGAGTTGGACAATGAATCTCTATCTAAAAAGAAAAAAGAAATTGATGAATTCTTTGCTCAGGAAGAAGCCAGGGGTGCAGAGTTAAGAGAAATGTCCAGGATCGCTGCAGCTGAGGCAAACTCATATCAAGAAGTTGTCAAGCTCCGTAAGCAGCTAATGCAGTTTGTTCTGAAGGCCAGAGAAGATAAACTAAGGCTCACCAAGACTGAGGAGAAACTTTCACAGGATGTCCAAATGTTGAAACAGGCAATTTCTACAGCAAGGGCATCTGTTCAGGTTATTTCAGATTTGCAACTTTGTGTTTCCTTTCTATTTCAATGGTGATGTGCATATATAAATTTTCGAATATAATTTTTATACCTCAGACTGCGTGTCTGATGATTTAGAACCTCAAAATGGGAGAGAACAAAAATATAGAAGTTAGACCTTTTTTCAGATTCAGATGCTGGCATATGGCAATGCTTGAAGTTAACCAAATGTTTTATTTGAAACCTTCATTATGCTTCAACTTTTAAATCAGCTCAGTTTGGTTCTTGTCTTTTTTTGTATATTATTTTACGGCATTAGTGTCCATTTGAGTTGCAAATGACATTTATGGAGGCAAATAAAAATGTGAGGAATATGTTGTTTGAAAAGCATACAAAAATTGAGCAATTAATGAAAAATGAACAAAATCTCAACTGTGGCCCCACATGATTTTTTCTCTGCCCCCTGAACCCACCACATCTCTACCACCATTCAAAGCCCTGTACTTATCCCCCCATCAGAATCTGGTAAAATGACTCTGAAATTACGTTGCTTGTGCCTGTGACCAGCGCCATCCACTCTTCCAAACCCCTTGAGGTTGACTACGTCTAGGGATGGCAACGGGGCGGGGGGGCATCCGCCCCCCACCCCGCCAAGCAATTCTCCGTCCCGTCCCCGCTCCGTTACTTGTTTTAGGCAAGGCGGGCCCGTTTACTACCACGTTTAATTTTTAATTTTTTATTGTTTTTAAGTTTTTTGAAAATTTATTTTTATTGCCCCCATTCATTAGACTTAGACAAATAATCTTAGTTGCAATTTTTTAATGAAATTTCGTGAAATTTTCCCTTTAAGGTATTGAATTCTAAAAAAATAAAATTAAAAAAAAAATTAAATGGGCCGGGGTGGGGCACCCGTTACCCATCCCCGCCCCGGGGCAAAATTCTCCGCCCCGTTCCCAACCCCGACCCGAATATCCAATTAAGGGGCGGGGCCCCACGGATATCGGGTTTGTCAGAATTTTTTGCTATCTCGAACTACATCTCCCTTCAATTTCTAACCACAATGTTCTAAATTATAATCAGTTTCTTGCTGCTGATCATCACCATCAGCATGACTGTCTGTGCACTGCCTAATCATTGATAACCTCCAACATCTTCAATAAATTGCCCATGGTTTTTTTACATTTCTCCTTTTCATCATCCCTTCACCGTCTCACTTTTTTCATAGGTATATATTTGGTTTGCTAATTTAAGGAAAAAAAGGAATTGAGAAAGGCATCAAGCGTACTTGGTAAATCAATAAGCCGATAACCGAGTTATTCAGATACTGATGAGGCATCCTGTCGTATTAATTAGATTTTCTGGTGTTGGCACCAAATTGTCATGAATATATACACGTAGCCGTGGCAGCAATACCAAGATATATAAGTTGAATAGTACTTGGTTTATTCCCCTCCACGCTTCTTCCTGGAAGTTCATTGGGTTCCCTTTATCCCCTTCCATAATTCTCCCTCCTTGAAGCAATGAGTTCCTCTATTTGCCAAGTCATAAAATATACTATCCTTCATATCTCTTCTATCATTTCTGTTTTGTTTCTTGAGACGCCAGATTGTCCTCTTGTGATTTTATCGTGCGTGATTACATGTTTAGTACTTCATGGAGTGTCCTACTCTTCCGTAAAATCATGTGCCCATTGCATGTCTGTGTCTGGGCTTCTTACACCGCATTGGTGTCATTTACTACGAGTGGGCTTTTATGTTTGTCCCGCCCCCAATATAATGAGTTTTTGGTGGAAAAGTGATTTTTTGAAGAATGTGTGGTTAAAAAAAAAAAGAGAAGTTTTGGGTTTACATATAATATTATTTTATTGAAGAACGTGTGGTTGATAAGAAGATGGAGAAAAATTAATTATAATTTTAATGGGGGCCAAACATGGGCTTAATGACATCATACGTTTGGGAGATTAATCTTTAGAATTGATAGATGTAATGCATAGGGGCAAAGATAGCATAGTTTGTTTACTACCCAATAAATATGTAGGAGAAAATGGGGTAGGATTTAGGCACACGATATAGATTTTGGTATGTAGGTAAGGAAATAGTAGACATGGGGTTGGAATAGTCATTGAAGTTGGATTAAAAGATGAGGAACAATATTTTCTGAAAAAGATAGAATTGATGGAGTTGGGTATTACAATTTTGGAGACTTTTTGGAATATTGATTATAATTGGAAATAATTTTCCTGAGTGTTGTTCTGCTAAAAAAGTCAGTGTCAAACATATTAGAATATAACCAACAGGTAAAGCATGCAATATTCAATTTGTCATGGGCATGCAAGTTTGTCTCTGTTGGAAATCATGAGTTTTATTGCAATTTCAAATACTGAGTAATTGTAGCCTCTGGAATAATACACCTCATGGTAAACAAGGAAAAAGGCCAATTGAATTCTCTGCCTGTCATCGTGTGGGTTGTAAATGGGATTTTCTCGTTATTTCTTATTTCAGTTCCGGCTTAAATGTTGGCACTGAAAGTATCAGATTTAGGAGTCTTCCTAGAAGATGCTGTGATAAAAACAAAAAGAACTTACTGAAAACGTTCAAGTCAACCTGGCAAAAACAGTATACAATTATGGCTATGTGAGGTTTGTAGTAACATGCCTAGTGGAAATTATTTGTGCATGACAGCACCTACTTTTGTCGAGTAATGAAATGTAAGTTGTCGAGGTTGATAATTGTGGCTATCAATCACAAGTAGGCATGATCTTCGCAAGGTAGAGAAGAATTTGTAGCACTGGAAGTTCACTTTGTCATATAACAATGATGAGATACCTTTTGCCTTGTATCTCAAGGTGGAAAAACTATTATATATGTAGACATGTTTGTGTACATTTCTTTCTGGAGGAAATGTTCTAAAGCTTGACGACTTAAATCAATCTGTACACATTTGTGTCCTCTGTAATTAGTGGGTTCTTTTCCTTTTCTTCGGGAGCTTCGGAAGGGAGGATTAGAAAGATAAAAAGAATATCAGAAAATAACCTTTTTAAGTGTTAACCCGTTGCATTGTAGATTGATGGGGTCACTGTCTCCAGAAGCGGTTGTATTGTAGAATTCAACATGTATTGTACATTCAGGCCTCATTTTATTTTTCAGGAATTTAACATCTAGGAATTTTCTGATATTTTTTCCTGGACTATGCATCATATTTCCTCATGGAAGCACTCTCAGATCCTCACTTCTCTTGATAACAAAACCTACCAATTAGTGGATTAATGAGATTCTTTGCAAGAGGTTGTTGGTCAAGCTTATTTCGGATTAATGCAGCTTTTATCTTTTTAACTTAAAATCTATACTTGTGGCAAAAATCTAGGGAAAGAGCTTGTACATTATTGAGTATTATGACATATATTGGCCTAGCATTATATATCTTTATTTAACCAAATTCAAATGACACCTTGAAAATTAGATGACAAATTCAATATTTCGTAGTGGGAAATTCGGTGATGGAATTTTAACCATAACTATTAATATAATATTTATCAATTTTCAAATAAATTATAGGTTATTTATTTAGAAATTGTTGAGATGATAAAATGGAAGTGTTTTCTTTGTCATTATGATAGCATAAAGAAATCATAATAGCACTTTCCTATGACATGGTGTAACAGCTTCTCTAAATCAGCTCTTTATCATAATGGATAGCAACTTATTTATCAAGTTAGATAGAGGAGTTTAAGGTATTAACTTAAAAGCTCTATTTTAAAGCTTACAAGGATATGAGCTCTTTATCCAAACTGGTATTGGTTATTTATCAAATAAAATCTTGGACCTTAAGATCTCTCGTTAGACCTTAAAAGGTATTAGTGTTTATAAAATACTTTTAAATTAGTCACATAGGCTCTAAGGTGATTGAGGGATTTATCTTTCTCTAGCTTGTTGCTTGTCCTATAAGCTACATGATATCGGCTATATCTCTAAAAAGTGAGAAATTTGGAAGGTTCTCAGGCTATGCCTTTGTCATTTCACCTGTATTATCTCTTTACAGTATACAACTTATCTGAAGTGAAGATTTCTTCTGAAAAAACGAAATTTTAGATTGGGAAAATTACCATGGAGGGTCCCAAATTAATGGTTAATGCAGCGTTTAGGTCTTCAACATTTCAAATTTGAAGCAATTGAGTTCCTAGTAAGTGGTTTTCATCCATTTGCACTTTACAGAGTCAAAGGTTAGTTGAAAAGACAATTTGCACATATTTTCGATGAAAACAAAAGAAAAATAATGAAAACAACTTCCTCTGCTCTCCCCCTTCTCCCCCTTCCCCACCCCTACCAAACTGCCATCCCAGGCAGGGGGGTGGGTGAAAGCACTGGGGAATTTGATTATCTTTTTATTATTTTTTGAATTTTTTAACCCTTTAACATTTAATCTTTTCTTTTTAAATATATTTTTCATTAAATTTATTTTCATTTACCTATTTTGTCCCTCAAATAGTGTTCCATGTGCAGAACACGACTTTTTGAAAGGTAAATTGATCGAAACCAATGCCAAGAAATAAAAGTTTTGGAACCCAAATGTCACATAACCTATGGGTTGGTGACCTCCATTTTTGTTTTCCCTTTTACCTTTGTAAATTAAGCTTCTGTTTGGCCCCCATTATTTGAGGTTATAACTTTGGGAATAGTTTTTTTTTTGAAGAATTTGTGGTTAAAGAAGAAGAAAAAGTTTTGGGTTTACATATAATATTAGTTTTTTGGTGAATGTGTGGTTGATAAGAAGAGAGGAAAATGGATTATAATTTAATAGGATCCAAACGGAGGCTAAATACAAGTTGGCGATTCAGGATGGAAATCACTAATTTCGGATATGTTGTTTCTAGAATATGTATTGGCTCATGTTTAGGTCCTTGAGATAAAACTAATACGTTATATAACTCCCTAATACAATTTGATGATGGAAAAACATTCTTTGGGTTGGAACAGCACTTGTATGATTTTGAAATGAGCTGTAGAGAAGCTTGTATTCCCCCTTTCTATTATTATTGTTTCTTCTTAGAAGTAATCTGTTTCTCCGACGTGTAGGTATAGCGATCATGTTAGTTCTTAAGTGCCAATTTTTAATTTTATTTTGATTTAACATAAGAATCTCAAGTCATAACCACCTGTGATTTCTCGATCTTTCTCTATAGGAGCTATCCTCGACTAAAGCAAGGATCCACCAGGAAATTGAATCCCATAATCAGAGGCTTCTCTTCATTGATAAAAGAGTGCCAGAGTTGGAGGCGGAGAAGAAAGTTGCAGCTACTGCAAGAAATTTCAGAGAAGCAGCACGTATAGCTTCAGAGGCAAAGGTATTGGGTGTTGAAAAAGAAGAATTACAGAAGAAAATGGAGATAGCAATTTCAGAAATCAAGAAGGTTGAAGAAGAAGCTGGCAGTACTCTCCAAAAACTGCAGGAAACTGAAATGCAGATATCGTCCAAAGAAAAAGATTTGGAAACAACCCGTTATCGAAGGCTAATTGTAATTGCTCGTGCTGCTTCAGCTGAAAGATCCACAGCGATAGATGTAGGTGACCTTGAAGAAGCTGATATTTTGCTTGCCGAAGTTGAAGCTGTTGTTGCCGAAGCAAAGAATCTTCAGCCGGATAAATTCAAGGAAGAAGACTTCTCGCATTTACAAGAAAATTTCATCTCCATGGAACTTATATCAAAGCTTGATAGCAAGCAGTTGATGGAATTAGCATCATCAGTTCATATTGTGGAACACGTGGATATGGAAGGTATCAACGTATAATCAACTGGGCTCAGAGAAAATATAGCTTTTGTCAATATACTTGACGAAACGAAAGCATTGAGGATAGGAGTATTACCCTGCAAGAAAGGTTTCAGATGGGAGGAGAGGTCAATTAAGGTTGAAGTAGTTACCTTCTGTTGTTTTACCAATTTTCTTCGGATTTTTCTTTTTCCTTTTGTATCAGTTCACTGGTTTTGGTGTATAATTTGTTTACTGTCATAATTTATTTATTTTCAAGACTAGAGTATTCTTTTTATTGGAAAGATTACTGATAGTTGCTAAATGTAACCAAGAAATACCAGTATAAAGTCTTTAAGCAAATAAGATTGGAAATTGTTTTTGTGTTTGGCTGCTACATGGATATTTTGGCCTATACTATGTATAATATGGAAACAGAAGTATCCCAGAACTATAATTGTGGTTGGTTTTACAGGGTATAAAAAACACAAGAATTGCTGACTATTTCTATGGATATATTTGATCATATAACTCCTTTAGTGTCTTTATTGAGTAATGCTACTATTTTGCAGGGGATGCAGCCACATTATTCAATGAAATCAGCGGCAGTGACACATTAACGGTTATTAATCAATGATCGTCGCTATTGCGGATGAATAGCATTATTCGTCTTTTCTTGGGATTCCTTACATCTCTTGTGAGCAATAAGAGTGTTTGATTGACTTCAGTTTTTATGAAAAATATCATTTTTCCATCAAATTTCTTACTTTTAGGGCATGTTTGATACCCTTAATTTTCCCTAGAACTAGGAATTTTTTTTTTCATTTTCTAGCTTTTGCCTTGTTTGATAGTAGAAATTTTCCATGGAAAATTTTTCTCACTCTCTTTCACACGTGCACATTTTCCTTGATTCCCACCTTTTAGTTGGGTTTTAATTTTTAAGTTTTTTTTGGTAATTGGGAAAAATTTTAGATCCAATGGTAAAAATTATTATCACTTTTATTGATATTTTTCATGCAAAACAAAGCCAAACGAATGGTATTCGGTATGATAATTTTTTTTTTTTGCAAGTGAAACAAATTCTAGACTCAACGGTAAAAGAAATTATCACTTTAGTGGACAATTTTCATGGAAAAACAAAGTCAAACAGATACCAAACTTTCAACATTTACTGATGAAAAATTATATCAATCAAACACAATAAAGTAATTTCTAAACAATTCAATTCCCTAGAATTCATTTTCTTTCCACCAATTTTCTAAATTTGCAATCAAACGGACCCTTGGGGTATTTGATTTACATTTTTCAAAAGTTGGTCATGTGACCATATTTTCCTCAAAAATAAGGAAAATATTTTTTTTAGACAATGGTAGATTTTTATTTTCCAAACAATTCACTCTCCCATTCTTTTATCTACCCAATTTCTTTCATCTACCCACCTATAAAAAATGAACAAATATAATATTTTATTGGTTAAACCAATTAAACACATTTAATTAATAATTTCAATAGAAATAAGTTCTAGGCAATTCAATTGTCTTTAACTAATTTTTTTCTGTGCAAGTTCCATGCTTTTAATCAAATACACCCTAATGTCTATTACTCAAATGTAGTAGTAAAACACTGGATTTGGGGTGGATTTTCAACTTTCATGTACTTTTTTCTATTTCTTTTCAATTTTTTTCTTTAATGTTTTAGTAAGATAATGTTAGAATTGCTTTTCAACAAAGAACAAAACTCTTGGGGGATAATAGTAGCAAGCATGGGCGGATTTAGCAGCGGGCTACACTATGTTGTATCCCACTGTTGTCCAAGCCTAGATGCATTAAAAATAAAGGTAAATTGGTTGTAGCTCATTGTTGTTCAACAGTTCAAGCCCACTGTTCAAGTCGACTGTTGTAGCCCATTTGAAAACCCAATTAATTCTCTAACCCTTTCACGGTTTCACCCATATATTTTCATTTTTCACGGTTTCTGGTTTCCATTTCGACATTTCACCATCATTTTCGCATTTCTGGTTTCCATTTCAGTATTTCACTATCGGCCTTTCACTGTTCTTCAACAACAACAATCAGTCGACCCCCTGTCTCTATTCTTCTTCTTCAGCAATCAACAACCGGTCCTTCAGGTAAATGAAAATCCATGGCCTCTTTGAAATATACTACAACTTTATGATTTATCAATGATGAATTAGCTGACTACTATTCTTAATATTTCGTTTCTTTTTTTCTTTTTTTTTTGTGATGGGTTGAAATCTGAAAGATTCTTGGGCTATTTTTGAAATTGTTTTGGACTCGAATTATTTGATCAATTTGTTTATTTTTGCAAACTTATACTCAATTTGATGTATTTTAATAATTTTATTAAGTTGTGATTGAGTGAAAATTGGGGATAAAAGTTGTGATTTAGCTGTGATTTTAATTTGTTCACATGTGATGCAGTGATGATGGACATTTAGAATTGTCAATATGTCATAAAAGTTGTGGAGAATTCTCAATGCTTGGCAAAACTGGGTGTTGATGGATATGTATATCTTTATATGTAGTGCTAAATTTTCTAGTTTTATCTTGGTGAAGTTGCTTGAAGGACGTATTAAAAATTGTGCTAAATTAAGAATTTTTTAGGAAATATTAGTTTGAGAATTTAGCCATGTTAAATTCTCAAAATGAAAGCTCTGTGCTTATTACATGTGATATAATGATAGGAATTTAAAGGATATTGAAGTATTTTGATATTTATGGTTTTATGTTTAATACGAAAGAAGATCGACCTTCTTCCAAAAAGGAAGAACCTTGTTATATTTCTTTTCAAAGAGCAACAAATATCAGGGTACTCCAATTCCTACGACGTCCACTCCAAATCCAATTTCATCTCATGAAGTTGAACGGTCTTCATCTTCTAATATTAATTTGGAACCATTTGATTCTATTGAACGAGTCCCAGGAAAAAAAAGCAAATATGTGAACATCCATTTAACGAACGCGATCAAATTAGGTGCTATCTAAATGCTAGACCTTATCAACCAAAACTTTTGGAGTGTTAGAATAAAGAATGTGGAAAGCAGAAACGTCGATTTCAGGATCATTGGTACAATTAGTTTACTTGGTTGGAATATTTACCTTCAACACATAAGGCATATTGTTT
>CAIGRP010090079.1:0-27592 GCA_903798385.1 Fraxinus cuspidata
TTGGTCTTTTAGTGATACTCATTCCACCCCCCCCCCCCCCCCAAAAAAAAAAATAAAAATAGCACTTTCAATTACATAAAATGAAATCCACAACTTTTATCAACTTTTTAATCACAATTTTCATAAAATTTTATGAAAATCTACTAAATATATAATTTTTCTAAAACCAAGCATGGGCTTTGAATTGGTGATGACAATCATTAAGGGAAAAGATTACAGCCAAACATGGCACATTGTTGCTGTTTTCTTTCACTGACTAAAGAAATTAACTATAATATATACCTTTGGTCATTAAATTAGAAAGAAATCTCCAAATTCAAAAAACTATTCATGCTCTCACATATTGCAATCCCCAGAGATTTTGAGTCCTTGGAAGTAATATTAATGGGAAAAAATGGGTCAAATTACCAAAAACAACTTAGATGCAGAATTTTAAACAAGTTTTGCCAACATGAAAATCAAATAAATTGGACAAAGAACCAACAACTCAATCAGTAAAACAATAGCAAAAAGATTCGAGACAGTCACACCGAGTAGTCTCTCAACCACTTCTACTTCTTCAACACACTGCAAAAAAACACTTTATCAGCACACATATCTATTTAAGCATTAGAAAATATCTCATCAAGCCAAATATGCCAAAGGAAAAATTACATAGCTTTCGAGTTCCAAACCATTAAATGTATCTGAGATAGAATTAATATTCAAATTTTTAGTTCGTTGATAACTTTGTGTTGTACAAAAACATGAACAGGGAACATAGGGAGTTTCAAAGGTTCACACGAGTAAGAACATAAGTTAGAGCTTACTTGTACAAATAGGCTGCAATTCCTAGAATTATACACAGCAAAATGATGTCAATACAGAAATTTCGACTGGATCTCAGCTGGAACAAAAGAAACTCAATTTAATATAGTAAGGTCTAAGAAATATGTTGAGAGGTACAGCAAGTTAGGAATGCAAATCAAATTGAAGAGCTCAATCACCTGATTAACAGTGTCCTTCAGTCGGACATTGGTATTCTTAAGGTCAGATGTTGCCTTGTCCACCTGTAAGTAACATAATAGCTTAAAAATCTCTTTAATGTCATGACTCATGAATACTGTTTAATAACAGCAAGGATGTGACCAAATTATGCATTTGGCGTCAACAAGTACTTTGGTCATCTTAAGCCACTACACATGCAGCTCTATGCAATCAACACTTCGATGAGAAAGTTTTAGAGCTTGTTTGGAAGAGAATTTTAGAAAGGGAAAAAGATTTTTTTTAAAGAATGTGTGGTTGTAAATGATTTAGGGAATAATCATTTAAAAAAAAAAAAATCCCCAACAAGCTCTTAGTGAACAACCTGTCGTGTTATTGGACATTATTATACCTTTTTTTTGTTCAAGTAACTTATCTTTTTGCTCTTGCAATATCTATTTTAACTGTAGTTGAGAAGTAAGATTTATGGCATGCGCATACATATCACAATATGAATAAATATATATTCATCAGACTAACACATGGGATTAATTAGCATGGTGCATTTGCAATAAAAGATAAAACAATTGTAAAAAAAGAGACATCGGCTGACGGACAAAAACACCAAGAAGATAATAAATTACTCCCGCCTTGATGTTTAAAATCGAAAGAAAATGAGAAAATTTCTACCTTGGTGTCAATCTCATCCATAAGAGGAACTTGCCTATCCAATTCCTGCACGAATCAAGCATTGGAAGTTTCTATCCATGAATTTCAAAGAGCAACAGACAAAAAAGGTAAGCCAAAAATGAAAAACAGAAACGTAACAGAAGAAAGATAACCTCATTCATGTCGTGTGCCATGTTTTTTAAAGTATCTAAACCTTCTGCTATCATGTCCAAACCTTGATCCTGCATCAAGATGACATCACATCACAAACAAGACCAGATAATATTGACAATTCACCCATTATAAATAATAAAAAATTGCCAAAAAGCATCTCCAAATAAGTCTACATTAAAGTTTAAACTACTCGGATGCATCGACACCCCAGTGAGTTGGTGTCCAACACGACACCAGCACGTGTCGGAAACACCAAGTGGCGTGTCCAAATTATTTTTTGATTTTATAAAGTTAGATACATCGCCTGCACTGTGGACATGTCGGAAACGCCAAGTGGCATGTCTGAGTTAGTTTTTGGTTTTGTATAATAGAACAAGTTGCAACACATAGCTCATGTCAGGAAATACACCCACACAGTCAACAAGAGTTCGAAACTCCAGGTGACTGTCCCAATTATTTTTTGGATTTGCACGACTGTACACATTGCCGGCATGATGGAATTAAGAAGAATAAATTTACTTTACAATATAAAAAATAAAAAAGGAAAAAAAACTAATATCATTTTAATCAACGTGTCGGGACAAGTTCTGTACTTTTTTGTGTCTGTGTACATCTCATGTCATGTCCAACACTCGTGTCTGTATGCTTCCTAGTTATACTATTTCACTAGAGAACATGCCTGTTTCATTTTCCGCATTTCATACTCTTGCCTGAATTGACTCGACCCTTCAGTTTGCTGAAAGTATTCACTGTCAAACCGTCCATCTAGAATTCAAGTTCAATGCATCAGATAACAACAAAGCAATAGACAGAAGTTTCTTCAGAAAAAAGAGTTGAACATGTAAGACAAGATCAAACTAATAAACCATGTATCAATCAATAACCTGAATCAAATTTGATTTCTGCAAGAGGAGCCGAAGATCCCCAGCCCCCAGATTGTTTAGGTGCAGCTGCGGCACCATCTGGTATGGCTTGAATCCTATCAGGTAATGCAAGTACCATATCATTACGCGCAGCAAGTTCTTCCGCTGAAAGTCCTTTAACCTGCAATTTAATTCGTCGTTGTAAAAGAGAACTCAAAAAGTTGGACTATTACTCATTTAGGACTACACACGTAGAAACGACATAGCCAACATTCATGGCAAGAAAAAACAGATATTGTGGATTGACCTGACACTGGAAAGAGTTTTATCACAGGGGAGCAGAAGAAGCATCAGTAGATAGCAAAGTTAATCGAGCAACATATTCATTGACAATGAAGGAACAAGCTGAAATGCCTTAGTCAGTCAACAAATTATCTCAAAATACCAAGCAAAAGCACCATCCCGTAACAAGCAGCCTCCTCAATAGTTATCTCCAAACACCAAACTATTCACTGATCTCTCAGCATTGCTTGGTTTCAAAATTTTCCCCAAAATCAACCATCCTACGCCCTTTACTGGTTGAGAATATATTTGGCATACTCTTCCCAGGATTCCGTTCAAGAAAATGTTAAATTAAAATCTACGTTCATAGCTAAGAGTTCAAAGATGAATTGATATTATGATTTCACTTGCTATTTATTTTATCTAGGTTTTCACACATTTTCATAAGACACTATGCACCATCAAATATCTCATTCTCAAAAAAAGTGATTAATGCATTAATAAATAACAAGCAGATGAAGTTATGTGCGTCTACAGGAAGCCAGGAAGCAAACCTTCTTGGTGAAGTAAGTCATCAAATAAATAAATTCCTTCGAGTGTTGCAACTTCCATACAAGGGCCAATTTACAAAATGTTTATAGATTTGAGTTTATCAACTTTTTAAGTAAAAGAACCGTCAACCAAAGTAACGAATGGGATGAAAATGCATGAGAAGCTGAAGTAACTCAATGCAGGACCTTTTCTCAATTTAGAAGTAAAACAAACTTGTTGGATTTCCAAGGACTTGATGATCATAGTATTACCAGTTAAAGGCTTGCTTTAGTGGGAAAAAAAATGTTAGTCTAGTAATTTTTTTTTATTTTTTCGCAAATCTTTATTTCCAAACAATTCACGTAATTGGATTAGGACTCGTTTTATCAGATTTAGTCCCAGGTTTCAGTTTCTAACCCTCCCACCCTACTCTCCTCCTTTTCCTAACCTGCTCAGGCCACCAAGAGAATACATCCTTTCAGGAAAATATTAATCTGCAAGCAAACTGTGGAAAATTCCTCTTTCTGAATATCCTCTTCATTCACTATTATCTGTGATTCATGAAACAATACTCTTTACATCCATTCCATATAAATGGTAAGTTGAAAAACTTCTACTTAATTAAAGATTGTCCTCTGTTGAAGACTAAATTACCATGCATTATTTTTCAGTTAAAATGTCACTATTTGGGCACAGGGAATTCGTAATGCCTTCTCCACATTTCTAACTCGTCCAATGAATCTAGGAGGCAAGGGGAATCGGTTGAAAAGGAGTTCTTGATTTCAAATTCTACAAAAAAAAAAAAATTCTATAGGGAATTGCCGAGCTCCTCTAATGGAGATTCATCTCTCTCAAACAACAATGAGGAGCATCGGCAGAAGAGATGAGAACTCAATGAGCCACACACGAACGTTGTTTAATTCTTCTATTCCTATCATTAAAAAATCATGCTTAGATAAGTTTAGGTAAGACTCACGAGTGACGACCATTTCTTTAACCGTCTACTGTGAGATTGTATAAAGCCATGCCCCACTCAGCACATTACTCATAACTAATTCAAACCTTAACTCATAATCGCAAGCTCTAAGTCCATTAGCAATAAAATTATGCCCCCATTTCCTAAAACTCATTTTTCCTTAACCTCATTTTCAACCACATATTTTATTAAACCCACAACTTTTATCAACTTTTCAATAACTCATTTCATTAACTCTATCAAAATGTATTAAAAATCTAATTTTTAGCTTAACCAAACAGAGGCTCTGTATTTACTGATGAACATGTTACATAATCCTTATTTACCAAAAGTTCAACACTCTACATTTTGTGTAGGTAAAAGTAATGAAGCATACAAATGTAAAAAATTATAATATTACTGCTGGAAAATAAATGAAAGCATGACACCATCCCATACTTGTTTTTCTACACATTAATCACAATACTAAAGCATTTGAGCTCTAACTACTCGAAGGAGTCAAAGCTAAAATACATAGCCTTCATCATATTAAAAAAGTATTGATCTTGTTACAAGAATGAATTTTACATACACGAGTGACACGTGTGCTGGGTACATGTAAGACTAAATGTAATGTGAATTTGCAACTTGCTCATTCCGTAAACTGGTTCCAGTTTGTTGCTGTACAGTTCTGTCCTTTATCCAATAGCCCTGTGTGTGTGTGTGTGTGGTTTTACAATGACTGTGTGCTCAGAAGAAATGAGAGACAGGACCTCAAGAAACTTCTGATCAACTAAACATTTCTTAAGTTTATTTTGATAATGAAGCTTCACTAGGCACAACTTCTGAATTAACTAATAATTCTCATATTTGCAAAGACAAATCCAGCAATGAGAAAGAAAATAAGAAGTGAAAGGTAGCAAATTAAAATGAAAAACCCACTTTTCTCGTCCCTAAAATTCTATTAAAAACATAACCAGTCCAGAATTAACTGTAGCATGTAAAATTACAAAAAAAAAAAAAAACAGTTAAAAATCAAGTATTCTATGAAAAAGCACATGATAAACAGAATAAAAAAGGCAAGAGAGAATCAAACCTTCTTAACGGCCAGCCTCTGCAATTTGGGGACCTCTTCAAGCAATCTGGCCTTGGTTCTACGAATCTCTGCATTGATGGCAACAGCAGATGCCCGATTACTTTCTCTGGAAGCCGTCTCCGCTTTCTACCAAATTTGATTACATAATAAACAACAAACAGATCAAAATCCATTAACGCTTTAAAAAAGTTTCAAAAAATGAATTAATTTTTTTTAACGCCAAAGTTTCGAAACCTGAAGTGCCTCCTCAATGTCGGACTCAACAGCTGCATAGAGGCGGGCGAAGGCGTCATCCCCAGATATGTTGGAATCCTTCTGTTTCTCGATGTCGTATTTATCGTACTTCCTGCAAATCGCGTCCACGCGAGTCAATAGATCGATCACGCTCATTTTTCTCTCTTCCTTTTATCGCGAGGTTTAATGAAGTAAGGATATGAAAATTGCAGATCGATTGCGAGTATATTCAGGCAGTTCTGTCTGTGCACGGTGGAGCAGAGTAGATGGAATTACAATTTTTTTATTTTTTATTTTAAATTTTATCCTCTTATTGCTAGTGAACACTGATGAAATTTGAATGAAATTTGACCGAGGATACGTTTGATCACGAACATTAAATTAGTATAAAAAAAATATAAATTTTAAGTAAAATTTATTTAAATGAAAATTATTAATTAAATGTATTTGATTGATTTAATGTTCAATCTAAAAAATATTTTTATTTTTTTATTGATTAGGGTTTAGGGTTATTTAGAAAATAAAAATCACTCTCCATAAGGTCGCACGATCAAAAGTTGAAAAATATTTTGCAAAAAAAAAATTGACAATCAAACGCTTTAAAAGTAGGAATTTTAGTGACATGAAAAATAAAGTCATTCAAATGCACCGTTCTTGTTTGTTTATCTACAGTAACCAACATGTTCCGACTCTTTCTCTATCCATTCAAAGCTGGCAGTGAAGTCCATCAAATATAATTAATTATTTAATTTTTTTTGTAATTCTTAATTAGAAAAATGTATATAATTTTTTTTCAAATACGATTGATAAAAATTAACAAAATAATATTTTAGAACAATTTAACAAAGTTGGTTGAAAAAATTTATTATAAAATTAACTAAATTATTGGATATAATTTTTTTTATATATATGATTGATAAATAATTAACAAATTAACATATATAAAAGTTTTAGAATAATTTAATAAAGCTAGAGAAATTCATTAAATGCTCAGCGTACACTCGTCAATTTGTCGTCTAAGATGTCCATATAAGATCGGAGATCGGAGAGAAAGTGATCAAAGCAGTACAAACTCCAATTTGGGTCCTGAATAGTAATTAGTTGGTTTTCGATTTGGGTTAGAAATTAGGTCATCTAGGTTTTCATTTTGGGTTTCAGTTTGGTTCCAATTCGTGTAGCGGTGGAGTTTGGTTTGAATTTGGGTTTGGGCTAGAGATTAGTGGGTTTGATTTCGTGGAAATTACACACTAGCCTAATTTCAAAAGATGAGAATTCAGAAATAAGATGTAAGTTTTGCATAACCAAAAATCAGCTGATAATTCAATTATCACCCCAAACCTAAAAAATCATCTCTCTCTTCTCACTGTCTCCTCCCTTTCGACATTCTCTACCAGTGGGAACGACACATGATCATCGTGCGCGGTAGAGGCAGCAGCAGAAGCATCGCTGCCAGCACAAAGAGCTGCACAAAGCAGCAATCAGTTCATTGTTACACGTTGTACGCGTCGACGATCCGAACTGGGTTCACTGATCTGATCCTGCGATCTGAAATGGATTGTAAAAAACTGAGTAGACAGTGTTGGGGGATACATTTTGTCCTCCGTTTTGTTGTTTTGTTGTGATGGTCGTGGTGTTTTTGTGATGGTTCTATGTTGTGCAGTTGCAGTGGCGATGGTTGTTCTGTTATGCGATGGTGGTGGTTTCTATGTTGTGCGATTACAATGGCGGAGGTGGTGGTGTGCAATTGGTGGTGAAGGTGGTCATTAGTGGTTTACACATTGTGGTGTCGATGTCGATGCTAGTGAGGTCGTGGTGGCTATCAATTTGTTCACATGTCACTGTGCGTAGGTCACAAATCAATTATAATTGATCGTAGATCAATGTCTACGAGGTTACAGATCAATTAAAATTGATCACATATCACGAATTTATGTTCATAGGTCACCCTTCATTGATCACATGTCATACTGTAAAAGTCACATATCAAAGTCGATATGACTCACATCCAAGAGAATTTGTCACATGCCATTGTATAATATGACATATAATAGATCAATGGCCAAAGGTTATAGATCTAAGAAAACTGGTCACATGCATTGGATCAACATCACGAGCAACAGTTTACATGTAGTTTAAATCACACCGCCCCTAAATCCATCATTGAAGTTCAATTAGATAATCCGTCAATTCTATTCCACAAAAAGTCTGTTAAATAAAATTTTAAATTGAATATCAACATCACAGGTAATAGTTTATATGTCGGTGACTATGAAAGGAGATGGCGACGATGGATGCCGATAACTGTAAGAGTGGATGTCGGTGATTGTGAGAGTAGACGTCGATGGGTGGGTGCCGATGATCGATGGATGCCGACTGTGAGTGGAGATGACAGGGGTGGATGTCGATGACTGTTGCTATGACTGGAGAGAGATTGGAGTGGGTCGAGATTTTTATATATATAATATTTATTAATTATCACTTGAGTTTTAAATTTGTGAATGTTCTCTTGAAATTGAATTGCCCTATACTTAATGCTTGATATATGAATTTTTCCCTTTGATTTTTGTTGGTTTTGGGTGGGGTTGGACTTTTGGATTTGAATTTGGGTTTGAGCTAGAGATTAGGTTTACGAATTTTAATTTTGGGTTTGGGTCCTAATTAGTGCTAGGTTGGGTATATATTTATGTTGAGTTTCGATGGAGTCAGAATTTAAATTTGAATTTGGATTTTTGGGCTAGATATTAGGTTGGGTAGGTTTTAATTTTGGATTCAGTTCAGGTCCAATTTGTGTTAACTTTGGATTTGAATTTGAGATTGGGCTGTCTGGTTTTCAATTTTGGGTTTGAGCCCTAGTTAGTTGGGTAAGTTATTAATTTGTTGGTTTTGATGGAGTTGGATTTTCGAATTGGGCTAGATTAGGTTTGGATAGGTTCTAATTCTATGTTTCACTTTAGGTCCAAACTTTTGTTGGGATTGGATGAATTGGATCGGGTGGATTTTAAAATAATACCTCGAATAATAATAAAATACATTTAAAATAATAAAAGCTAATTATCACCTGATTATTGAAAATAAATAATTACTATCTACTTAAAAGATGCTAAAAGTTTAAATTCTATTAATTTTCTCAACAATGATTTATTATAAAAGTGCAAATAGAATAAAAAATGAAGACACCTACAATTTTCCTTAATTGCTAGTTAAAAACGATGCACATAATTAAATTTATTAGTTCTGTAATCAAATAACATAGTACAGTAGAAATTATGGTTTACCATCTCAACATTGCACCATGATCGTTCAATTTCTGTGATCGAACAATGGTTTATCATCTTAGGTCTCTGAATGAGCCTGTCGGTCGGGACATTATATTAAAACTTCATATAAAGAAGAAAACGATGTGAAAACTTTTAAATCGCCACAACAATGTGAAAACTTTTGGCCCGGGGTATGAGAATATTTCAAGTGCCCAATGCCAAAAATAAGAAAATTACTAGTACTTTTTAGTTCCCATAATCTTCCGATGCGCGTTCCAATTGCTCACTAGCTTCCTCAAATGACAATAGCTCTT
Source organism: Fraxinus cuspidata (assembly GCA_903798385.1). Classification (NCBI taxonomy): domain Eukaryota; kingdom Viridiplantae; phylum Streptophyta; class Magnoliopsida; order Lamiales; family Oleaceae; genus Fraxinus; species Fraxinus cuspidata. The sequence continues at coordinate 9,339 of CAIGRP010090079.1, forward strand.
GAAGAAGCGATGCAAGCTTCGACTCGTTCTCTTCACGGATGCGAGCTGGAACTTTTTCTTGGTAGCCAGATGCACTAGTTATTTTCATCAAGCTATCGCGTTGCCTGAAAAATATGTCAATTTATTAACGAAGGAAATGAATAAGAATATGATGGAACTATTTTTTTCAATGAACTATTTGGGTTGACTCACTTCTCTATCTCCTCCATCCTCTTCTTCAGCTTCTGGCGTTCAGCTTCTACGTTAATGTTTCCTTGTAGCTTGAGGTATACCGAGAGAGATTCATTGACCACATCCACCTTACAACCCACTGGTGCATCATCGCTCTCGCTTAAAACCTGAGAAATTTCAGGGTCGAAGATTTTCACAATACTTCCATTAACATTATGAAAAGGGAATAAAAGAACACAAAAGGATGTCAAAATTATCTCTTAAATTCAACTTTTCAGCAAGGCATCGGTAACGAAGGTATTACTGTAAAACTATAGACCATAAATATGATCCAAATACATACCTCTAGAGATGATAGTGTTGCCAATGTAGCAATCTCCAGATCATGGCTTTTAATGATGTTGCACGCATCATTTAAACGGCAACGAACATAAGCTGCTCGCCTGGAAGAAGAAATTTTTTCATGTTACTCATGGCCAAAGTTTTCTAATTGTCCATGTAATACCTTATAAAGCAATTAGGGATCCACAATATTTCTTATCTGAATCAACCATTCGGAGTACCCAGAATCAAGTGGGACTGAGGCAAAAGTAGATGAGGAGTATGCAGGTCTAGCCCTAAATTACAGTACAAATCATCGTAGTGCTGTGTGACTGGAAAACATCTATAATTTATGGAGAACACAAACACCAAGAGTGTTTGATAGGGTACATCTGGACACTAATAAACAAGATTGTAACTCTCTTCTTCCTTAACACTGAGTAACATTTAATCCTTCCTACCATAAATGCCATCAAGGCTCAAAATTATCCAAAACATTCATAGCATTGAGTTCATGAGCTTTACCTTTCATGTCTCTCCTTTGGTGCCAGAGTTGACCGAAGAGACCTCAGAGATTTAACCACTGACTCGATCATATCCATCTCCATTTCCACACTGTCATTAGTCCAGCGCTGTAGAAAGAGGTATAAGGATAGGATAGCAGCTGAGATTATGTTCTAAACAGAATTTCATATAAGACTAATTTATAAATATATATAAATTCAATAATATGAAAAAATACTGCAAAAGATCAACAGTGGAAGTGGAATTGTTGAGTACCCTATTCAACGTTCAAATTAAGAAAGCAGACGAAAACGGATGTCAGGAAGTCTAAGCAAAACTAGGAAAGTTAATGGTCCGTCAAAATTAAATTATTGAGTAGCAGATCAAATTCTGACGATGTTTCGATTTAAGTTTGTGGTACCTGAAATTTCAAAACTGGGGATATCTTTTACTTTACCACTACTACTAATAAAAATCGGGTTATTTTTCCTTTGGTGGTAGTGGCAGTGGTAGTGGTGGCGGCGGCTGGGTCAGTGTGGGAAGTTGTCTCACTAATATCAATATCCTGAATATTCAACCAACATAATATCATAGCAAGACATAGGTGGAGGCAGTGGTTCATATTTACTTCTTTTTTGCGAGATCTTCTACACGAATGAGCCTGAAAGCACTTTTCCTAGCTTGATCTTCTAGCATACACACCCCATTGACTATTTGCATACAGAATTTCATGATCTTGGGTATATCTTTTACTTTACCACTACTACTACTAAAAATCGGGTTATTTTTCCTTTGGTGGTAGTGGTAGTGGTGGCGGCGGCGGCTGGGTCAGTGTGGTAAGTTGTCTCACTAATATCAATATCCTGAATATTCACCAACATAATATCATAGCAAGACATAGGTGGAGGCAGTGGTTCATATTTACTTCTTTTTTGCGAGATCTTCTACACGAATGAGCCTGAAAGCACTTTTCCTAGCTTGATCTTCTAGCATACACACCCCATTGACTATTTGCATACAGAATTTCATGATCTTGGGTATAAAAAGAACTATTCTCTCTTGTGTTAAAAGACAAACAACTTTCAAATGACAGGATTATAGAGAGAACCATATAATAATTCCTATCCCGTTATGAAGCAGTAAACTAATATATCAGACAACCGGTGCTTAATTTTATTTGCTAAACCAATAAAGATGCTTCAAAATCACACTAAATTAACAAATTGTGCCAGACAAACACTAGAATAGAAACTCAATCGAGGAACATAGGAATTCCATTGAAATGCAACAAATGATGTCAACTTTTGTTTGTTATCCTCCTTTAACTGCATAGAAATGTACGTAGATCTTACCTCTACAATTGATGGATATTCACATATCACTATTGATTCTTTCCTCATAGAATCTTTTCTAGAAGGAAGACGCTGCCACAGTTCTTCTGTGACAAACGGCATAAAAGGATGAAGCAACCGTAAGCCATTATCCAAACACACCCACAAGGTATCTTGTGCAGATATTCTTGCAGATGCAAAAGCTGGATCATTGCTGGCAAAATAGGGCTTGATTACTTCAATAAACACATCGCACAATTGAAACTGCCACCATGAGTATACTGATGTCGCAGCGTCAGAGAACTCATAAGATTCTAAAGAGAACAATGTTTTTGATATGGCTTTATTCAAAACAGAGAGTATCCACTTGCAGCCAAAAGGCAAGACATGAGGATCTATCTTTGTTGGAGGGGTGTAATCGTCTCCAAGTTTACTCATGGCGAACCTTATAGCATTCCACAGCTTGTTACACCATTGACGATAGCCAACCACCCTTTGAATGTCCAGGTTTATTTTATCCGACTGAAACAAAATGATATGAAGTTACCAAACTCTCAAAGAGAGCAAATTTTGAGAATGAAACACACTAAGCTATTACCTGAGCTGTGTACGAAACAAGGGCAAAACGTAGAGCATCTGCACCACATTCAGGTATCCCATTAGGGAAGTCCTTCACCTGACCCTCTTTTGCAGTTTTCAATTCATTTGGATCCAAATTACCCTCCTCCAGCCTTTTGTGAAGACCTTGAAGGGTTATTCCATTAATCACTTCAAGAGGGTCAATAACATTTCCCAATGACTTGGACATCTTGCGTCCATGTGCATCACGAATCATTGGGTGCAAATAAACCTGCAACAGTTGAAAAAGCATCTTCATTCAGAAAAGAATAAACCACCATTTGAACTTTACTGTCATAAGAGTAGAAGCATATTGTGAGAAAACTGGTTAGCTTCAGTCAGATAGTTTTTGCTGTTTTTGGTCAAAAGTAACAGAAGCAACAAACGGCAGTCATCCGTTTTTTCTGAGAAGAACTTTTCACACTGTTTTTCCGAAATACCCAACCATCAATCTTAGGTAAAAAGCTGAGCACTCAGATAGTGGAACCTTACCACAGTACAGCACGATGAGCATCGGTGCAACATGAAACTTGGAAATGGAAGTTTGAATCACTCGATGTAAATAGTAAAAAAGCTTAATGGCAATGGACCACCAACATGGACACTCATGCCAGACACAAGACGCGGAGAGTCGATTTTTCAGAAAAATACCAGATTGACATGTTGCGACACATTAATATAAACTATATTAAATTTATTTTTTTAAATTTATAGTATTAAGCAAATAAACATATTGTATACTTGTCTTATTTTGTATAGGATGGGAAGTTAGGGGAGAAATGGCAAATTTACTGGCTAAAAGGGGCCTGATTGGCTAATTTTGAAAATGGTTCGCTGTTTTATTCATTGGTTAAATTGCCTTAGTAGGTCAATTCATTTATTCTTTGGTTAAAACCCTCAGCACCGTCGACTCCATCTTCCATCTAGGCTTTAGATCATCTTGCACTGTTGACTTATCTTCCATCCCTTGTGCCGCTGATGGAAGAGCCCATTTCTCATGACGTGAATGATGCTGGTCACAACATCCCTTTTGTTTTGCAATCAAAATAAATTTTATTTTTTATTTTTTAATTCTAGTGATAAACCAGATTACTTTCCCACTTTTATGTTTTTTCAATTTTTATGAAAGAATCGCTGCGTGTCGTGACGTGTCCGCTATTAAGAAATCAGCAGCATGGCATCCGGTGTATCCGACACATGTCAGTGATGGTGTCCAATACCTGTGGGACACCAACTCACAGCTGCCTACAAAGTACAAGAAGGTCACTCACCTTTCTGAAAGGAACATCACCACCCAGCTTCATTCCCAACATCACCATACGAGCAACCCAGAAGAACAGGATATCATGTCCAGTTTCAAGAACAGATGTTGGATAAAATGCTTTAAGATCATCTGTATCATCTGGCCAACCCAACACAGATAATGGAAACAGACCAGAAGAAAACCAGGTGTCCAGAACGTCAGGATCTTGTGAAAGTTCAAACTTCTTCCCAGCAAAAAGTCTGCTAGCCTCTTCCTGCGCCTCTTCCTCATTTCTAGCAACCACCCAGTGATTATTGTATGCTCCTAGTTCCTTCAGTTCATCATCCTCCAATTTTGCGTACCATGCAGGAATACGATGACCCCACCAAAGCTGCCTTGAGACACACCAATCACGGATGTTCTCAAGCCACCTGCAATATCCAAGATCCACTTATTAGTATCAAATTCAAACTCGTGCACTTTATGAAAGTTTACATGACCGGAAATGAAATGATGACATCAAATTCAATAACAAAAATTATCAATATTTCGAAGCTTAGGTTTGTCAGAAATGTATAAGAAAATGAAAGAGTCCACGTATCAAACAGAGAAGTAAGCTAGAGGATAACATTAAAATAATAGTTCTTTTAAATTGACTTTCAAATACAATATGAAAAAAATGTATCATTTCAGGATACCTCTTCCATTCAGCAACATATTGTTTTGGTATAATCTCCATTCTCCTACTTGAGTCATCCATTACAGCATCAAGAGCTTGTTGGGCCATGCTTTTGCAGTTAACATACCACTGAGGCTTAATAAGGGGTTCCACAACGTCATTGCTTCTTGAACAAACTCCAAGACGCATCTCATTATTTTTATCACCTCTGTAGAGACCCTGAATTACAGAAGAAAGTAAATGTCAACTGATGATTACACATTCCACCCAGAAAAAAAAGAAAGACAAGTTCCCTCGAGGTTTGTTTTTCAATGTTTCAACAATCATTAGTAGAAGTTTCAATTAGGCTGAAAGAACAATTGAAGTTCGCCGACAGACATCAAAGCTCATGTGTAACTGGTGCTTTACTCTTCTGTCAGCTAGCTATCTGAGAAATAAGCCGTTTTAAAGTGTGGGCACTAACATAAATACAGATAGAATAGGAATACCTTTTCCTTCAAAGCCTCAGTCAGAGCCACACGAGCTTCAAAACGTGGCATCCCTACAAACTCTGGACCGCCATTGCTATTTATTTTTCCATCATCAGTGAAAATATTGATGAAATCAAGATTATGACGCTTTCCAACCTCAAAATCATTTGGATCATGGGCAGGCGTTATCTGCAAGATAAGGGAGGTAGTCGTTGCATTGGACTTTCTGGAGAACAAAAGGAAAATTGAAGGCCAGAATTCTAAGGTGCAGAAACATAATCCTTACCTTCACAGCGCCAGTCCCAAAATTCATATCTACAAGCACTGCATCACAAACAATAGGAAGCTTTCTTCCATTGAATGGATGAATAGCAAATTTTCCATGAAGATGCATGTATCTTGGGTCTTCTGGATGTATAGCAATCGCAGTATCACCCAACATTGTTTCCACTCGAGTAGTCGCCACAACAATCTCTCCCAAGCCTCCTTCCAAAGGATATGCAAATGATGTCAGCACTCCAAACTCCACGGGTTTTGCATATCCCGGAACCTGTAATGGTGTCCTCTCTTTGATTTCTATATAATCCACCTGAAGACACCAAAGCAGTTTAGAACTTAGGATATTATCGCGACAATGACCTTTAAAAGCCAATGGGACAAAATAGCAGTATCCACCTCAATATCAGATATTGCTGTCCGTAAGACACAATCCCAGTTCACTAGACGGAGATCCCTAAAAAGAAGAAAAAATGTAGGATATAAATATGCACAAGTGAAGAACCTTCTGCATGCAAACGAGGAAAAATCTAATGACCTTCCAAGGTAAACGAAGAAGAAATTGAGTTAACGTTTTAAGAAATAAAGTAGTGAAAAATAGAAGAAATAACTATTGATTCACCACAGGTAAAATACCAACTTTGCATTCAACAAATCATAACACGCCCACGCTCAGAAAATATGCATCACATCAGATAGATTAAATTATCCGTTGTGCCTAACAAGTACCAAACTAATAATGTTATCACAATCACAGGAGTATCCCTTGAGGTTGAACACTAATTAGTCGTCAAACAGCGGGCATTATTCAAGATGGCCTGGGGTGTGACAAATGCCAAACTCAACAGCTGAAACATACCTGATTGCACCACAATACTGACACGGAGGATAACACTTAACAAAGCAGGGCGCCACAAAGAAACCCTATACAATTAGTCGCAGCACAAGTGACCACCTAAAGAACATTAAAACGATAGATGTTAAGATAAGAACGTACCTATATATTAGACCCTCCTCGTAAAGTCTAACAAAAGCCTCAGTCACAGCCCTTGATCTTTTTTCGTCCATGGTAAAGCACTATGCAGAAAGGGGGTTGATGGATAACGAGCAGGAAAGAACATCATAAAACCAATTATCAGAATTGCAATTGACTATGCAACACCACTAACAGTGTCCAGATTATATATACGATGAAGTGATAACCAAAATTATTACCTCACGAGACCAATCCAGAGAAGCACCCAAACCCCTTAGTTGTTTCAGTATAGTGCCTCCATACTCATCCTTCCATTTCCAGACCTATTAACAAAATGTCAAAATCTGTAAAATAGGAATGAAAGTTCAAGTATATGAATTTCATGTCTTCTTTTTTTATTTTTATTATTTATTATTTTTTCTCTCCTTCTGTTTAGAAGTCCTTTATATAGGTAACCTGGTGGCTTAGCCTTCATATTTCTACTAGGCCCAAGCATAAGTCAAAGAATATTGAAAAGAAAAAAAAATTATAAGAGCAATACGATAAGGTGGCTAAACTCACTTCAGCTACAAAGCTTTCACGACCAATATCATGCCGAGTCAATTTCTTTTCCCTCATAATCTTCTTCTCCACAACGACCTGAGTGAGATTAGATAAAAGTCAGTTAAATATAATAGGTCAGCAAGCTTGACGAATACGGATTAATCCAACATACACAGTAACAACTGCCCACAAATATTTTAGAGCATTTAAATGTTTTCCTGGGCCATTTCAACATTTTCACTAAACAAAAGAATCTCACTAGGATAACTAAGAAAAGTACCCGATATCATACTGCCATTTTAGCTTCCTATGATAATAAGTTATGCATGGCACTTAGGATTTTCAATATTTGGTCAAGTCTCATGCCAATAATATGACACACGAATGCTCAATGTCAGACAGTTGGGACTAAACTAGCCAAATTCTCATGTCACGGATATAGATAGTCAGCAACTTGTACATCATGCCAATGTACAAGACAACAAATTTACCCTGAAAGAAGTTACAGAAAATTAAAATGTTATGAAGGTACAACCTGTGTGGCAATTCCAGCATGGTCTGTACCAGGCACCCATAATGTATTGTATCCAGACATTCTTCTCCAGCGAATAATTGTATCCTGGAGTTGAAATATTTGAACAAAAAATAAAATGAAACTACAGTTCTGGATAAACTTTCACAATTGAAATATCCAACAACGTTACAAGACCTGGATTGCAGCAGTAAGAGCATGGCCAATATGTAGAGCCCCAGTAACGTTCGGAGGTGGCAAAACCTGCATTCACAAGGAGAGAAGTATATAGGAGTAATTAAACTGCACAGATGATTCAAATGTCAAGTGCAGACAAACTCACTTCCTCTACTCCTGCCCTTCCTCTCATCTACGCATATAATGATCTCAAGCTTTTCATTTCCCCAGTCAACCCATTGGTTACTTACAAGTTCCATCAAAATTGAATATGTTTATATCAGAAGAAAGTGCGTGAAGTCATCTTTAACATCACCAAAACAAGATCGCACTTGCATATTCAAGCTTCGGACCACAACATTATTTATATCTCAACTTGGATTAACTCTGTCCGCTAGTTGGAATAACATAAAGAAAAAGAGCATCATCGTGCTATAAAAACACATTATCTACAAACAAGCGGAAAACTAAACATCACCAAAACATTTTCATCTTCTCTAGTTTAAATTTTTCGCCTCTTTACCATGGCAAGATGTTATCGTCATATTATTTTTAGTTTGAAAATTTTAAATTTGAAAAATGTATATTATTAGCACTTAACTAAATCAAAATATAAAGATAATGAGTGCATTTTGACATCAAATAATCACACAAGAACAACAAATAAGAGGGGAAAAACATGATATTTTACACTCTTATCATGCTTACATTATTTAAATCTCAACTTGGATTAACTCAGTCTGCTAGTTGGAATAACATAAAGAAAAAAAGCATCATTGTGCTTTAAAAACAAATTATCTACAAACAAGCGGAAAACTAAATAGCACCAAAACATTTTCATCTTCTCTAATTTAACTTTTTCGCCTCTTTACCATGGCAAGATGTTATCATCATATTATTTTTAGTCTAAAATTTTAAATTTGAAAAATGTATATTATTAGCACTTACAACTCACCCGTTGCAATGTAAGCATGATAAAAGTGTAAAATATCATATTTTTCCCTTCTTATTTGTTGTTCTCGTGTGATTATTTTTTTATGTCAAAATGCACTCATTATCTTTATATTTTGATTTAAGTGGCAATTTGATGGATATGGCGAAATTTGGAAGAAATTAGTGAAAAAAAAAGGGCCAAAGTGGAAGAAAACAAAAGTTCAATGACCAAATTGCAAATACTCAAAAGATGACTCGGAAGGGAAAACGAAGATATGAAGATTTGAGAGTGTTAGGCATCAATTGGATGAGGAAAGAAGTCAAAGCGATGAAATATAGTCAAAGTATTATCACATATCAACTCCCATCCGAAAAAGTTCGGTTTTGAATTTTCAATCTCAGTTTGAGACCCATTTTTGACATAGGCTTCGAATTGGAAAAAATTATATTTCTGGAAGATTTGTAGCCCTTTGAGTCAGCTTTCCAATGCATCTTGAATCGCCTCAGCGGATATTAGGAAAGAAAGATATGACCAAAATACTGAAGGCTGTCCTGTGGCAGTTATCTAAAGCTATTCGGTCGCGTAGCTTAAATTCAATGCGGTCGTATACTCTACTTCAGCGAATTCCAGGGCCAAGTTAAAATGTTCTATGCGGTCACATCCACTTATTCTATGTGGTCACATAGAGTATTTCCAAGACGAAAATTGTAGCTTCCTAACTTAAGTCAACCACTTATGGAAACAACTATAAATATGTGTTTTGAAACCCTAAACACAGAAGAAAAACATAGAGAACTCCTCCATACTACTTTCTCTCATCTTTGGATCAATAATCTCCATAAAGAACTAAAAATCTTAGTGAAGCTAGGAAGGAACTCAATCGAAATTGGTGATTTCGCATCTTTTATCCAAGTAATTTGATTTTTCATTGTCAAACAATTTTAGGATTTATATTTTCTTTTTATGAATATTTTGAAATTGGCTTAACCTTTATTAGATTTTTCATGGATTCAGTCATGTTTTTTACATCGAAGAATTAAACTATTTGTCAAGTTTCAATTTCAATTAATTTATGTTGAGATTGGTTTAACACTTATTAAATTCTTCATAGATTCAGTCATGCTTCTTCTATCTTCTATCGAATGATTGAATTATTTATTGAATTTTAATCTCAATTTTACTTTATTGGTGAATTGATCGCTGCCTTATGCTTGATATATATGATCGATTCTTGATCGAATTCCAATAAAAAAAGTGTGAATGTGTTATAGGAAGTTTAGATTTTAGGATTAAAATTGAATTAAATTAATTTGTAACGTTATATCTTCCGATTAGAGAGTTGGGATGAAAGCCTCTAATTCAGTTATAAGAATGAATAATTGATGAGATTGATCCAATCCAATTGAGGGAATTCCGATGCTTCGCTACCCCAAACATTGATTCTAATTTCATTATTTCAAACATTGAATTCTTAATTTTATTCTAACAATAAATTTTACTTCACAAACAAGAGAACGTTCATCATTTTTTATTCTTTGAGCATTTCTCTCATCTCCACGTGAAATCGACACCCCAAAGTTGTGCTACAACTACTGCGTTATTCTTTTGGCGTAATCAAAGCATTACATTAAAAACCGTGTTAACTTATAGCTGACCTTGTAGAAGTTTTGGTAAGTGCAGTGGTGAATAATACTCTTTATGGGTTCGTAGCAGCATTGGGACTAATCCAAAAATAACTTAATTAAAACGTGTGAAGTCCACTTGCATGTATCATACTTCCATTCAAGTCCATTTGATTCTTTACAAATTATTTATGTACATAGCTTATTGATTAAAGAGAGAATCAAATGTTTGAAGATTTGAAGGCATGAGCATTTTTACTACTAGGCAGGGCTATCTGATCTCTGTCATGTTATCCTTTTACACACATTTAGCCCATGTTCAGTGGTATTTTTTTGGAAAAACATTGTTTTGAATAGTGATTTTTTTTTTTTTTTTAGAATGTGAGGTTAAAAAGTAGGAAAAAGTTTTGGATTTACGTGTAGAATATTTTATATTGTGAATGTGTGGTTGAAAATAAGTATTTTGAAAAAAGAGTTTAGAAAAAATGGGAGACAAATAGGGGATTAAATTTTGAATAGATGTGCCATGATTTGGTATTTCCACTACTTTGTCCCTCAGAGGTATTATGGAAATGGGCAATCGCTCTCCTATTAATCAATTGTTTGCAACTCGGCATATATTCCAATTAATTTCTTCAGTTTACTTCATTTCGTAAAAACATTCTCCCCCTTGCTCTCTCTTAGTCTTTATTTGTGTGTTTGTATCAAACATACATGCAGATACTTAAGTATTACTTATCTCGTGATTAATTCATTTCAGTAGCTAGGTCTTCTGATCTGTTTAATGAACTATCATGTTCATGTCTAAACCATGAGACTACCCATCTCACACATACCACAGAATTACCCGTGCGTGTCAAAAACAGTATTTCGATGAATATTTACCACAAAAACTGTCACCCGTGAATATCTACAGGTACACAGTCCATATCAGCTTGCGAATTCTTCACACACAATTAATTGAAGTGCGTAATTATGACATTTTAACCCATTAATCTCAAACAATAGACTCATTTTACACAAGTTAGCATGTCAGTAACTAAAAGGTCCCTCAAGCTCTCTCGCCCATAATAGAACACTATTAATATTTTAGTACATTGTGTCTTCTTGAACCATTCATCAAAAGTTCATATTTGTGATATGTGAGTTTCCTTCCATTTACATCTGCCAAGAACTAAAAATTCGTGTTTCTATGTACCTAACATAATGTCTTGGAAATAATAACACTTGAAAAACTATATTCATGCGCATGCAAAGGTAAATAACAAGTTTGAACGAAGAATGTAACTGTGCAAAAAGCAAAGCATGCACACAAGTTGCCCAACATGGCCTAGTATCATGATTATGTGGCAGCACCATAAACCTCTAAATTGAATGTTTTTACGTATCTGCTACATTATAATTTCAACTATAACTGAAGTGATTCGACTTTGCACCAAGGCTTGTATGCTCTGTCTGAATACTGATTGAAATAACCTTAGTATTTTGTACATACAAATTCCTTTTTTCCCATCAGTCAAATAGAATCCATTGATTTCACATTTCCTTATATCGCAAACATTTTCCCTGTCGGATCTTGTTTGAGTTTCTCAACTATATTGAAGGCTTTATTACAAAATCTCTCAGAGAACGAGGTTAGCACAATCATATCCAGAAAACTTACACATACACACACATACACGCACATGGCCTGAGTAGAAAGAAAAAGATAAGGAAAAGGAGAGAGATCTAGAAGATGAGAGCATCAGGGAAATCATAGTTAAATGTTCCATTGTCAGGTTCAATTCAGCTCATTTCCATTTGTAACTATATTTCATTTTTTTGAGTGGCTTTTCGGTATCTCAGGATATGCAACACAGAATATCCACCTATTCCCAAAATAATCTCGTCACTGTGCTCTCGCTAAAATTGTCACGTAATAGTTAAAACAAACTAACAATTACAATTTAAAGCAACACCAAAGAAAGGTTCACAGACAAACTCACAATGACAAAAGGTGGTTTAGAGCTGCTAGGGTCTGCCTCAAAGAATTTCGAATTCTCCCACCATGCATACCACCTAGATTAGAAATTAGAAGGACAAGGAAAATATAACAAATCAAGCATCCAATAACAATGAAGAAAATAAAATGAAAACAACATATTGTAAGCACAATACTTACGATTTCTCGACAGCACTGGGATTGAACGTTTTTGCCATTTGACGAGACATCTTTTTCTTCTCGCCCACGAGTGTTTCAGGGTCAATATAATCATCAGGGTTTTCCTTCTCTGCTTCTCTTTTCACATTCTTTTTCTTCCCTGACTTAGGAGCATTAGAGGTTTGCTGTGCCTTCAATTGCAAATGAAAGCCTGCGTAAGGTATTATAATAGACAAAAAGAAACAATATATATATATATAAAATAATAACTGCATTATCGGGATCAGCATAGAGAAACTCCAAGCTAAGAGGGCTGTAGATGATAGTACACCTGAAGTTTGGCTGCCTCTGCTTTTTGTGCAGCCTTAAGTTTCTTCAACTCTTTCTCTTTAGCCTATGAAAGAACCCGTGAAATTACAGTTAATTTCGTAAACAACTAAAAAAAAAAAAAAAATCAGAAATCAAAACAGCCATTTCGCATAAAAAGCTAAGTCCAAAATCTAAACCAAGCAAACTAAAAAAAAAAAAATGGTCCAAATGAAATCCAGGGACTCTTCTCATAAACAAAAAACTAGTAATCTAAGAACTTTCCAGCACATGGTCCAGAATGCTGCTAAGCCACATTTAATCAAGAGAGCTTCGAACAAAAAAGACTATTTCTTTTAATTCAAAAATAGTACAGATAGAGAACTTTTATCTTCCGAAGAACTGTAGTCATCTCAAATTCTAAAACCAATGCCTGACCTAGCCTAAGAGAAACATGAATTCCTTTATATTCTGAATTCATGACGAATATAACAAGAGAATAACTTATAAATTAATGCACAAACCTTTTCTTCTTTCTTCTTCTTCTTTTCGAGTTCTTCCGGAGTTAACTCCCGCGAGTCCATTGACGAGTCTGCCTATCATGGAAAAAAATCAATCATCTCAGAAAAACAACCCAGACTTTGTTCCTTTCTTTCCTTAAATAATACCAAGAACAACAAATCCATAAAACCAAGCAAATAGTACTAAAAATTACAAGTTTAAGTTACGGGCAATATAAGCCCTGAGAGTCTACCAAATTATAAAATACTGGATTACAGAGGGCAACAATGGAGGGGAGAAGACACCTGATGCGAGAAAAATATTGGAGTAGGCAGTGGCGTGAGGATGCAGGAGGCAGCAGAAATGGGTAGGGTTTTGGGTATTGAGGACAGGGGATAACGGTTTAGGGACTTGTAACTTATTCCCCAGAAGAATTTAATCATGGAATATTTATATGGAAATCGATGCGTGAGTCTCAAGCATGCAATATTTTCCTAAACAACCTGTCTGTTGAGTTGGTATACTGGTCAAATAAATCTAAGAGTTAAATACTATTGATGGAGAAAGCATTTCCAACGGAAAACAGTAAGAAAGACGAATTAAAAAAAAAAATTAATGAAACAATTTTAAAGCCCGAGACTTTCCATTAGCATCAAGGAAAATGAACTGATGAAGAATATAAATATATATTTGAAAATAAAAATTCATGAAACAGAATGCCAATATAAATGCAGTGTGTATTTTACCTTATTGAGTCTAAATGATGAGGAAGAAGGAAGAATCTTGAGATTAGCTTTCAATTAGGGTGGACTTTGGGATGTAAAGAGTGAGAAATTCTGAAATTGAGAGAAAAACGGGGAAATGGTGGGAAGGCGGCAACCGGCGGAATGACGGCGGTAACGTTCGGTTTTAGGGGTTTCATCACGTTTTATATTAGTAATTAGCACGAAATGTCCTAAATTTTTCAAGTTTATTACGCAAAAAGTCCATATCTTTTATTTTTCGACATTTTTGTTCTTATTTTCACCTTTTTCTTATTTTGAAAAACGTCCTTTCATTCACTGTCCGTCAATTCATCCGTTAATTCAATACAAAAATATAATTTTCTTTTCAAACAACAAGTATAAAATAGTCCTAACTCATTTAATCATTTCTTCCCTCCTTCAACCCTATCCATAAATAACAATAACAGTAACAACGTGAATATAAAAACACTTTAAATTATTACATTAAATATAGAAAAAATAGTCATGAAGAACATTATATTTCATAACTGCGACTACTAGGAAAAATTTAGAAAGATATATACTGAATGGGTGGTCAATAAACGGCGATGTTCATTTCTAATTTATGCTTAAGGGTGTAACTAAGGGGTAAATTAAGACGAATGAGCGAATATGGTTGTTGTATAGCATGTATTAGATTTCAATGGTGAATGACACATTTTGGCTCAATGGTGAAGATGAATTGGTCATGTTCACTTCTTTTGAACATTGAATTAGCTTTGTGATAATAATCCATACGCAGTAATACTTTCTTTAAAAATATCTCTACCTTTAAATTTATTGACGAAAAAGTACCTACATTTTAAAAATATTTGAACATAATGTCCCTACTTTTCAAAAATTTTGTGAAAAAAGGTCTCCATTTTCTTCTATGTACAACATGTTTATACACAGCAATTCAAACTCCCTAAACACCAATTCGATCACAGCATCTCAGATACAATTCAACCAATGATTATCCAAAATCTCAACAAAAAAAAATCAACAAGTATAATAACAGTTCAAATGCGACTTTTCATTTCAAATATGCTAAATATCCATTGTGCAGCAAAGAAAAGTTCTGAATGTGTTAAATTTTGTCCATTAGTTTAGAAACATCAAAAACAGGTACTTAGGGTCTACTTGGGAGTTTCGGCGTACCGATTATGAACATTTTTTAAAGTATTGATTTTAAGCAGTGGATAGATTTTGAGTGGTTATAGTAGCGATTTTTAAAATTGTCCAACATATGCTTGACAGTTTATTATTCACCGGTTCTTAAAAGTTTTTTAAATAATAAAATTATATATACATCCCTTAGTAAAAATGTTATTTTATTGATTCTTATATGAAATGTTTTTTTCCTCATAAGTGATATTTTAGTTATAGATTTTTTACATATAAGTTAATATTTTTAACTTAAAAGATAAATAAAGTTAAATATTTACTTAAAATTTTAAGTTGATATTTTTTACTTATTAGTAAATTTTGCAATTATAAGTTAATTATACTTTAAAATAATTTTAAGTGAGTTTTTTTTACTTATAAGTAACTTTTTATATCTATAAGTGAATTTTATCTTAATAGTAGTACTTTTATTTTATAAACAATTTTTTTACATAAAAGTGGCTTTTGCTTATAAGTATTTTTTTAATTATAATGTATTTTTTCTTATTTTATAAGTAATATTTTACTTATAAGTATTTTTTTAAATACAATGTAATTTTTTTTAGTTAATATATTTTTATTTACAAGTTAGTTTTGAAAAAAAAAATATGTTGGTTGAAAATAATTATTTCATAAAAGGTAAATAAGAAGAGAATATGAGAAACGGTCAAAACCCGCTAATTTGATAGGTTGGGAGAACCGGTCAAAATTTTACTACACTGATTTTTGGCAATTTTTAAACTACCTAAAACCGGTGCTCAAAAATATTAGCAAGTACCGATTTTTCCAACCCTTTCCTAAACTGTGCCACAAAAAAATCGATCAAAACCATTGAAAAGAAAACTCCCAAGCATGCACTTAAAGTGCTACATTATATCCACTAATTCATTCCACTACTTGTGCACCGAATGAAAAAAAACAAAAGCCAAAAAAATTAACAGGAGAACTTGGCTGACAACAAAATCCTAATTGGGTGCTAGATGTGGTGCTCCTTTGCAGCCTATCCGATTGTGTCATGCTTCACCACATTCGTACATGTCATTATCAACCTTGATCGTTTTCACCTACTATTGTTCCTAAAGTTGTCTTTAACGTATTGGCATTGCGCTTTAACTTTCTAGACCTCTTCGCTGACTTGAAGAAGCCACCTCATTTGGCTCTTTTCTTCTGTTTTTCTTTGGCTTCCCAGCCCTCTTTGTGTATATTGGTGGGTTGAGATGGCTCAGACTTGGGGTAGGATATGAGTCCGGACCTGTGATAGGCAAAATTGATAGCATATATGTATTGATATATGCATCATTCTTGTAGATGTCATCTATGAACTCTGTCAGGCATCTAGATACAATTGAGGCAATCACATAGCTATAAGCAATTCTTGATATTGCCAACCACGACATATACAAGTTCTTGCCCTTAAATCCATAACATGTAGTACAATCCCTACATTGTGTCGAACTTGAAACTTTTCATTGCCTGCGTATTCAGCTCACTCCATCCTTGCAAGCTCACTATTATTGTCCATAATCTTTTGAATTTTAGGTCCTACTACTGCTGTCCACCGATCATAGGACCCCATACGGGCTACAATTCTCTTAATGAAACATACATCTATCTCCTTTAGCATGGTTAATATTAGCTTCTCTCTTGCATTCACAATTGTACTATTAAACTATTCATATAAATTGTTGAGAAGCATGTTACGCATTCCACTCTCTGAAGTGGGATTTACTCCAATGAGCAGCTGGTTTTCGTTCAAGCAATCCATAAGTAGTCGGGTCCGGGTCCAACATCCGTTGCATGTGTTGAAGCCACTATGATACAGTATTGGCTCTGGATGCATCCCACAAAAAATTATTCAAAGCCAAACCCTTGTAACAGACACTGAAATTGTTGTATAGATATCTAAAATGTGTCATGTGCTCTGAATCCTCAAAAAATGATTCAATTGTATTAGTTAACCCTTTTTTGCTTATCGAAAATGAATGTCCAATGCTGACTGTTGTGTATATGTAAATCATTATTCAACAACTCCAAAAACCACCTCCAATTATCCTTATTCTCAACTTCAACAACCGTATATGCCTACAATTATTAACATCAACACCAATTGCAGTCAACAACTGCCCACCATGCTCTATCTTCAAAAAACAACCATCTACCCCAATCACCCCTCTGCAATCCCCAATGAAACCCTCTCTTAATGCTCTAAGGCAAATATACAGTTGTCTGAATTCTCCAGCATACCCTTCAACCAAAGCAGTGGTCCTAATATTTGTCATTTTCAACTCCTCACATTAATCTCATAGTACTTTGTAATGCTCGATCACACACTCTCTAATTTTTTCAAGTGCATTCTCCTTTGATCTATACACCTACCAAGGTGAGATATCACTCGAACCATCCCACGTAACACTTTCCATGAATATACTAACTGATATGTTTGTTCGGTCCTTCAATCATATAAATACTTATATGTCAAATAGGTTGATGTCACTTTGAAGTTCTTATACACCATAGGGCAATTATGCTCTTCTACGAAAGTCTTTACCATAAAACTTGCCTTACTATGCTCCTGGTAGCATACGACACCCATGGACAATCTCTCTTACACTTGGCTCTCAATCTGTGAGTGTCATCTTTTTTGAACTTAATCTCTCCGTTGCTTCTAACTGAATGTGCATTGATTGCAGCCATTAGTATGTCTTTTGACTCAAATACCAAGCTTACACAATAAAAAAAATCAATGCATGTGAGACCTCATTAAACTAAAGTACACAATAGGTTTAAATTGAAGTAGAGAATATGTTCAAGTTACCTTTTCTAAATACTGGATCCTCCATATCTATCACCACATTGAAAGCAACATTGTAAGCCCTGCTTCTTGAGGTTGTATCGCCTTTCTCTTCACTTTGAATGCTTCGTAAATCATCAAAGTCCTCATAATCGGTATCTGAATCCCTAACATGCTACTCATCTGATACACCAAATCCAAAATCAAAA
>CAIGRP010090087.1:0-14678 GCA_903798385.1 Fraxinus cuspidata
TATTCGTCTGCAAAGGGACGAACTTTATCCCACAAATTAAAAAAAAAAAAAAAAAGGGACAGAATGTTGGAAAATTAAAAAACTTGACCCCTCATTCAATGCTAAAATCCAAATATATCTGCACATAATTCAACTACCAAAGAAATTCCAGAAACCAGCCAATGCTGTTTGCAGGACTGAACAAATCAAGATTATCCTACTTCAAATTTTATACCCCAATTCCCAATTTTCAACACCAACTTGCCTCGTTCGGCCCTTCCTGATTTTCTAAACATCCCCTTACACTCTGAAATAAATAGGAACTGACACAGACCCTACTATCAATGTCATTTACCTAATCACTTTTAATTAACCAATTTCAGCAGAAAATAATCAGATTTCAAATCTGGCAAGCTTGAAATAGGTTAGTTGAAACTTTTTCTCATATACTCTCAAGGAAAAGAAAATATCTTTTTTAGTTTAAATGTGGAAGATATTTCTCCTTTTTACCACAACACTAGAAAGTTATTTTAATGATTTTAAAACGTGGTCATAAAATACACTTATCTCTACATTAGTTAATAATTGAATCGAAGTCACTTTCATCAAGTGTTAAGTCTTTGTTTTGCTTGAATTCAGTTTTTAATTTTTAGTTTTGAATTAATTTTCAATTTTCTATTTTAAAAGTTTATTTTAAGAGTACAGAACACGTGTTTGATTTGTCATTTTCAAAAATCGTTTCTCAAAATAGAAAATTCAAAAACATGTTAGATATGAAACTTTTTGAAATGGTTTTATGATATTTTATTCATTAATTTGATTATTCAATAAAATATAACAATTTTAAGTTAATATATTATCAAGTGGTACATACATTTTAGAGTTGATTATTCTTACAATATTTTTCTGCAAAAATAAAATAAACAAGTAATAAATTAACTTGGCAAAAAGAGGAAATAATAATAATAAAAAAAATTAACTTTGTAAACGATGTATTATTTTCTATTGGAAGGAAGGGGAATTCGATTACCTTTTTCTAAAGACGATGGGTTGTTTGGGTATGTTTGATTTGCCATTGGAAGAATGAATTTGATTAATTTATTTTTCGTGTTTTTCGTGTTTTGAATTCATTTTTAATTTTTTGGCCCCTTAATGTTTCAAAAACAAATTGTAAGTGGTAATTTGGTAAACACTTCATTTGTCATCAATGGCTTAATATCCCTATGAACCAATAAAATTGTGCCACGTTTATGGGAGATGGAATTTGGCATCTTTCAACTATAATGTGAAAACCTGAAAAAAAAAATTTAATCACATATAAATATGTAAAAATTTGCCTAATTTGACTTGCAAGGAGGTTATAAGTTAAGATCGTCGAACATATCTTCATTTTTCTTCGTAATTGTGATGGTAGCTTATTGTATTAACTCATCTTACATATTCAAAATACCTCTTCACAAGTTTAAAACTTTAAATATACATGTAAAATATTTTACTACGAGAATGCGTCATTGAAAACAAATTTTAAAAAAAATTGAAAAATGATAGACAAACAGGGTCTTATAATCATATAACACGTCTTCATCTTATAATCACAGTAGCTTCTCTTGTTAACTCAACTTACATATTTGGAGCAGAGTGTAACTTAAAACATGGAAAACTTCTCCTAATAAAATCTTAATGAATTCGATTATGAAGTTTCTTTAATATTTTCAGCAAAAATAAAAAATAAAAAAAAATGTTGATCTTCTTTTAAATTATGAACAAAAAAATTATGAATAATGTGACAATGCATGGAAATGACATTATACAGTAGCGCGCTTTAAATGCGGGGTAGACAATATGGTCAGCGACTTTCCTGAAGGACAATGTCAGTCTCTACTCCACAGGCCCCCTCAAGTAAGTAAAGATGTGAAAGCTCGTTCACATAACCACACTCTCTCATTCTCTCTCTGGATATACATACATACATTTTAGAGTGTAGAGTAGTCTCTTTCTCTCTCTTTCTCATCTAGGGCAGTGGGATTTTCAATAAATACAAGTGCAAAGAAACCACAATTCTATTCATTCTCTCATCATACTGCCATCATGGCCTTGTGATAGTATTCACAGACACAGACAGCTCCTATCTTAACTTTTGTCCTCAGAAAAAAAGCTAAAGGGGGAAAGAAAGAAAAAGCCATTAATTATTCATTTCTTTCTTTATCAGAGAGTAGAGTCAGCAGTTACTTTTTCTCTCACTTGAATTTCAATCATAAAGCAATCGATTGCAAAATGATTTACTAATCCTCTCACATCCATCTTTTCTGCTCTGCCCAAAAAGTCCTGTATCCTTCTGCTCCCTTAGCATTTATTACTCACTTTTCGAGGAATGGGCCATCTAGCTAGGGTTAGACACCCTTAACCTACCCCTTCCCTCCCCACTCTCCCTCTCCCTCATATGTCAACTTCTAACGGCTACATAGCCTTATCGCAAGTGTCTACTAGCGTTTGCTATGGCTCATGGCTTGAAATAAATTTACTCATTTTTTTTTTACCTCAAGAAAGGAAGCAAGATCTTCTTGCAACAAGATTCCAATATCATCCTCTAGCTAAACAATTTTTTCCTCTTACGAACAGACAGATTTCGAGCTCTGTCTATATTTTAAAACTTTGTTTAGCCCCTATTTGGCAATCATTATTTGGAAAAAATAGAGTTTCGAATTGTGTTTTTTAAAGATAGCGTGTGGTTAAAAAATATGAAAAATTTTTGAATTTACGTGCAGAATATTTTATTGCGTGAATATTTGATTAAATGAGTACGTAATAATAGTTGTCCAACATGGACTTAGTATGTTAAAATTTATATTTTCCACACGAATTTTGATAATTGTAGATGTAATCTATTAAGTTCATGGTTAGCACACATTCTTTCAAAATACATTATTTTAAAACTCATTTTCAATCATACATTCTTCAATAAAATAATATTTTTCATTATATCAATAACTTTTTCTTACTTCTTAATTACACATTTCACATCATATCACTATTTAGAATACATTCATTCCTCAATAATATCCATCAAGTTCCTCCTTAAAATCAATCTTGAAAGTATCTATTCCTTACACGTTAATGCTAAATAAATTAAAAGTCTTTTAAATTACATATTACCTAGATGACAATGCACATAAATTTCTTTTTCTGTAGTCGAATTCTCTATTTATTTCGTTTTTAATTATTAAACATATTATAACATCATAGAGATAGATTAGGGTTAAAGAATAAAGATGGGGAGGGGAGGTGCGTGATGGACACAAATCAATGAGGGTGCGTGAGAGTTGTTGGGCAAAGAAGATGTCGTTTTTTCATGTGGGCAAATGTACAATTACATTCTTTACGGGCGGGCTGGTGGGTAGGTGGTGGTCTTTCACCCTCAATATATTCGCTCGTCAAAAGGGATAAACGAAATACACTGCTTTTGTTCCTTTCTTTTAATTCCTCCCAATAAACCCTACACTGTCACTTTGTTATATTATTTAATATTGATACCCTCACTCTCTCTCACACACACACACACTCTAATGTGATTTTTGTTTCAGTGAACTATTATTCTCTCTCTACAGTAATTTAAGTGGTGATTCTGTTTACACTCAATCCAGTACTTGTTCATGACAATTACGTTTTGCGTCTTAACTTATTTTGGTTTGCTTTTTTCTAATTTCCAAATTTCCTATCATAGGGAGTTTGATGGAGATTAAAATTAGATTTTTAGTAGATTTTAATAGAAATTTTTGAAATTTGTAGTTGAAAAGTTGTGGAACTCATGAAAGGTATTGTTAATATTGATTGTTTGATTTTGACTTGTATTAAAATTAGATTTTAATTCAAACCAAATAGAGGCATAAATCTAAGCAACAACACCCCCTCCCCCCCCAAAAAAAGAAATCCATATTTACTTTAAACTTTTTTATGGGTGCTTTATTTATAATATATTAAATATCAAATAAGGTGAAAATAATTTTTTGGACGATTTTAACCTTATTACAATTCAATTATTTCAATAATACATTACTTTTTGTATTGAATATATAATAAATATAAAAAAATCTGGTCATACATGGATTTTGTGTTATTAATTCTCAATAAATTAACATTTACATTAATCTAAACTCAATGAATCTTGATCTATGTAAATTTAGAGTTATTATAAATGAATTTATTTTTGAAAATTTTAATGGGTATTAAAATTTATGTATTAACAATTAATTCTTATAAATCATATGTAGTATAAATTTTTTTTCTTATTTGTAGTATTTCATCGTGACAATTTTTTTTTTTTTAAAGGTTGAGTTTTGCAACTTTGAAGTTCATTTTCTTCTCCCCTTCTTGAGTCGAAAAACTACATGTGACGAGAGAGTCTTAGAACTATACAATTGAAGTTTTCAAACCAACGTTCTCATCAATTTGGACAGACTCTATTTGTACCTATAAAAATATTGAAGATTAAATTTTCAAGATTCAAAGAATGGATACCCATTGCAATTATCACAAAGATTAGAATCCCTAAATTAATAATAAGATACATGTTAATGGAAATGAATTAGTAGATTTGATGATAAAGTAGATAAGGATTCTTGTGGATTACCGAGGAAAAGTAAAAGCAAAGTAGCTTTTCAGCTTTTAAACTTCCCGTAACTTTCATAACAAATTATTTGGCTAGGGTTTGAATAAATGTACATGCCATATAATTGCGTTTTTATCAATTATGGCACTACATTACAACTAAATAACAAAAATTCATACTAGGCTATTAAATTATTACGTCCTTTATTCAATCCCGAGAATTCAATTTCGCATTCATATAATAAATGAATGGCTATCACAAATTAGAGTGGAACCATAGCTAGTTGGTAAAAAGTAAGATTGGTAACAAAAATTTGAATTTTACTTATTTTGAATCTAGAATCTATTTCATTAGGTTTCTAGTTTGACACTACTAAAACTCAGAACAATATATTGCATTTCTCAATTTTTATGTAAATAAAAAATATTTATAATCAGTTGGTATAGACATTGAAAAATGTATTTCCACATGGCCAACAGTTTTACAACTCCACATAAACTTTTCCTACACACAGGAATACATCCCTAGTCACTCGTGATCTTTTTCGATAGTGATAGAAGCGGTAGCGAGCAGTCCGACGGTCAAGTTAGTAGTTAAATGTTGAAGAGGATGGTATAGAGTAGTACATGTTCTTGAGAAGTTGACTTGTGTTACTTCAGATAATCAGGTGCATGGGATTATATAGCACTCGAGATGAAATATTGATCGTGTGACGGGAAAACACGTGGCCCTATTTGGTGGTGGGGGCAACTCATTCCTCCTCCTAAGTATCAATTTGTCATTCATAGGTTGATAGGTATTTAACGCAGCATTTAATGTTCTCTGCTAAGAGAGTTGATAACTTTACATTTTGGCGTTTGTTACAGAGATATCACGTCAATCATTCATCTAAAAATCGCGTCAATGGTCTTTAGATCAGAAGAGATGGAGTGACGACCCCATGCCCTCTTCAACAATGAGTAATCCCTCATACCACTTTGGCGACGTGCACTTCGACAAGTCTCACTTTGTCACTTCAGCCAGATGTGTGCGATGTGGAGCCTCATCATTAGAGGAGTAACGTTTAGTCCTCCAAGTTCATGCATGGATATTCATACGTTGCGTGGACTTCATAATGTTTGAATGTTTGAATTTTGAGTAGATGTAGAGTGCTGGTTCTGATATGGAGCCTTGTCAATGGAACTCCAATTATAATATGATCTTATATTACTAATTCTTTAGGTTTCAAGTTCCAAATCGATTTTCTCTTCTATAGAGAATAGATCATTTTGTACAAAAAATCAAAACATGATCATTCTGGTTCGAACAAAATCGAAGTAGATTATGTCCATTAAGAAGATTCTCAACTTATGCCACTATTTTTCTAAATTAAAAAAAATTATTGTTTTTTACTTTTTATTTCTTTAAACATAATTTCAAAAATTTCCACTCTATTTCAAATAGCTTTCTCTAAGTCAATTCAAGTAGAGATTCATTCATACCTATATACACATAAACATATACATATGCACGCATTTATATTCATAAACATTATGACCAAAAAAGGAATTGACAGATTGCCATTTAAAGTCATATGGCTCTTCTTAACAGTCTTTTGTCATTTAAATATATGGACTTTTGAGGTATAGGTGTAGCGGCTAGTTATCTATAGAGGGACGTTGACTATTAACCACCACAATTTCTCGTGGAAATTAAGAAGCTAAAGCATAGGGAGTGAATTATTGTGTAATCATGTGTCACATAGTTTTAAGCCAATGGTAGTTTTCTACGTTTGTTATCTTATTATCTAACAATAAAAAAATAAAAAATTATGTAGTTTCACTGTGAAAGAAAAGACAGATACCAAAAATAATATTCCTCCATGAGAAAGTGAGTAGACAATTAAGAGATGAAAATCACTTTACAAAAAGTGATTAACTTTACTTTTGCAAACATTGTTGTCATCTTTTATGAAAATGACATATACATATTATAATATATAGATGATTATGAGTGCTTGTTTCTGATTGTTTAAAAAGTTGGAGTTAAAATCAACAATTAATTTTAATTGTACATTTTATAAGATCCACAATTTTTTAACCACATATTTAATTAATCTTTTTTTTTTATCAAAATCTACAATTTTTTTTTTTTTTTTGAAAAACATTGTTAAACAACCCCTAAATATGGTCGTTCACATGGTATCATTTTTGTCAAAATTGAAATCTTTCAAACAAGTGCTTAATTGAAATTGACTTGAATGAAAATCCTACCTTTCTTTAGGAGCTGGATGTTGAAAGAAGAAGAGAATGGTGCTTGTCCTAGCTTGTTCTAAGTCTTATATGTACGTTGGTATTTCACCTAATTTAGTTTGGAGTGAAATTTCAAATTGAAGATCTAATTACAATGACCATTCAATATATCTATCACTCTTCTAATCACTCTAAATCCCTTATGGGAGCATGCAATAATTTGGATGTGCTTTATCAAAAAATGTATCGTAGTGTCCAATTTAATCAAAATTTGCAACTTGAGAAGAATAAAGAACACAATCATGCATAAACATAGGGTTGTCGCAAATTCATAATAACCAGCAAAATTCCAAAACTTGTGTATTGCAGTAGAAAATAAAAGTTTTCATACTCTCGTATGTAATTCTTTAGCATATATTGATAAGGTAAAAACCATCTACCATGAAGACTATTCATTAGCTATCAAGTCATTTTCAAATTAGTTAAGGTCCTCTTAGTTATTTTCATATGCTGGTTACGATGTATCTCTCCTAAATTTGAATTTACTTTTATTATTGATAAAAAAAAAAACTCCACCTAGTGGTGGTTTAGCAAACAGTAAATCAACTCGAACATATTTAGAGCTTGTTTGACGTAGATTTTTTTAGATTAGATTTCGTGAAAAGTGTTTTTTTTTTAAATGTTTGATTAAAAAATATGAAAAAGTTATAGATCCATGTACAAAATTATTTTATTGGAAAAATATGTGGTTGGAAATGAATTTGACAAAAAATAACTTTTAAATAATCTGTGTTTGACACAAGGACTTTAAGATTAGTCGATTCTTGCTAAAGTTAATGAGAGGTCCCCAATTGATATTTTTAAGAGATTACAACTATGTAGGTTTCACGAATTTTGATTAATGCAAACAAGTCACTTTTCTAGCACATTTAATATATCACCGGTTGAAAAAACAATCCTAAAAGGTCCCTCTTGGATTTTGGGAATCAAGAAGGAGATTTGTTCTTTACGTAAATATATATATGAAGAAAAAAATATGTAATAGTGTGGGTACGTGTTTCCCCAGTTGAAATAGAGAATAAGCCTAAAAATAAAGGTAATATACTTATAAACGAGGGAGGGAGGGAGGGAGGGAGAGAGAGAGAGAGAGCAGAAGCATCGGAGACTTTCAATCTCCAATATATTCTTTGAGTTTGTACACATCTAAGACATCATCAAATTATATGTATTTTCTTATGTTTGAATTTTCCCATGTATGTATATTTATATATAATTAACAAGTTGAACAATGTTTACATAATACAAATTATAATATTTTATATTGTGGACATTAAGTGTTGCACGTGGTATGTTAAAAATGATTTGATTTCTCATAGGATGAGTATCAATAGTCAATACATAATGCATACATTCAAGATTCACACCTGCAATATCATTCATTTTGATTGAATGCGTGAAGTTTGCATGGAAAGCATGTAAATTATTAATTAGATGTGCTTGATTGATTTAATTTTCAACTTAAAAAATGTTATATTTGCTCACCTTTTATTTGTTGGTAGATGAGAGACAGAAAGAGGAGTAAGAGAAAGTGAATTGCTTAAAAAATATAAATCTACCCATCCCTAAATAATATATTTTCTTTGTTTTAGTGAAAAATATGGTCACGTGATCAACTTTTGAAAAATATTTTCGATGAAAAATGTCAATCAAACACCTCTAAAGTAAGAATTTGAATGGAAAAATAAAGTCAATAATTTGACGTATAACTACTATAATCCGCATAAAATAATATCTTTCTCTCTCACATGATTTCCCGAGAATCTAGCTTTTATACAATATATCTAAAAAATAAAATAATTCCATTATAACTTGTCTCCCTTTTGAGTTTTGGAACTATTCAACAAAAATAATGTTATTCATAGCCAACGATTGCAGTAATCATCATATGTGACGTCTTATATGACATAATTCTAATAATTTAAAAAAAATAACTTCTAATAATATTATGCCATGTAAGATACCAAATATAATGACTACTGCAGTCACTGACTATGAATAACATCACTCATTTAACATTCATATTTCTATTACCTCCTTAATATCAAATCACAATCCAAGAATCTCTTTACACTAGAAAAATTAAGAGATTTTGAAAAAAATAATAATATTGAGTTCTACTTCAAGCTGTAACATATTTAGCTCATTTTTTTAGCTTAAAAATTTATAAAAGTTTAAATCAAAGTCAATAATTAATTTTAACCATACCTTTCATAATATTCATAATTTTTATCAGCTTTTAAACCACAAATTTAATCAACTTTATAAAAATTCACTAAAAATCTATATATATATATATATATTTTTTTTTTTTTTATCAAAATCAAAGAATGATTTAATCTAACTTATATGGTTAAAATTACGTGTCAAGAATAATTATTTTATACACACAAACACCAGTTTACATATATCAAATCATTGTTACAAGAAAAATGAGAAATTAATATATATATGCACTTATATGTCAATTGTACACACAGACAATGTTGTCAACTTTTTTGACCATTGCCAACATAAAAACCTCAATAATTGAATTAAAGTTCAAACACTAACAATTAGCTGCACGTGAAAATAGCCAATGTCAGATAGGAACAGACCCTTTTGCTTGCTTTCATATGCTTTGGCAAAACCCTTTTCACATTACCATGTTTTCAGCAATTCTTTCTCACTCAGCAACCAATTTCTAAGGGTTATGATGTGATGAATTCATAATTAAAAAAAAAAAAAAAGAATTCATTTCCTTTGGTCCAATATGTCAGGAAAAACCCCTACATTGAGTGCCTCTTTTCTGGGCACCAAATTAAATATCCATATTTTTACAATAACTTCATCAATAATCATGTAATTATGACAAGATCGAATAGTTTTTAGCAACTTTAATTTAGGATTGATCTTCGATGTCAAGTCCTTTCTTGTGTAGAAGATGAAATAGTTTCTCTTGCATCCACCTGAATTTTAGAAGGAATTAAGAGACTAGTACATACCCTATGTGGAAACAACCAAGTTTTGAGTTGGTCATGTGGGCGAAATAGATCCCATGGGTCAGTCAGACAGTGGAAGAGTTAGGATATTTTATTTGAGTGAGCAAAAAGTATA
This sequence comes from Fraxinus cuspidata, assembly GCA_903798385.1. Classification (NCBI taxonomy): domain Eukaryota; kingdom Viridiplantae; phylum Streptophyta; class Magnoliopsida; order Lamiales; family Oleaceae; genus Fraxinus; species Fraxinus cuspidata. Next base: position 9,970 of record CAIGRP010090087.1, read on the forward strand.
TAACAAAGATAATTATAAATAATATAACTATAATTGTTTCCGAATTATTTTAATATTTTGAAAATATCGTATACTTATATTATTATCAATTTCATTAAATATATCATTCTCAATATATACAATTAAATTTTCATTCAACTACTGATTTCTAATTCGATTTCGCAGTCGAGCCTCGACAAGATTCATTGCAGAATATGTCCTTTCAATGGTTGCAATGTGAAGAATCAATGCCAATGTCATAGGTCTATATACTAGTAGATACACTTCATTTTTCTTCGTCAAAATCAGCTTCCTTGCAAGATCATTAGGACCCGTAATCCTCCAATGTTTTCATCCGTGCACATATCAAAAATATATGTTTCAAGTTGATCATCAAATGTAGAAAGATATGTTAATGAAAAAATTTTGAGATAATACTCACCAAATCAAATTAATAAATTCTTGTCGAAAGCAAAAAACGAATCATGTAAACACAAACATGCTACATAAAAATACAAGTCATGTTTACCACGGGAAAACGATCATTCAACTCTTTCAATTTTTCCTAACATCAGTCTAATCCTCTTATCTCATGCCTCATTTTCAATCATGGATAATTAATATCATTAGATGGGTGCATTTTTTTTCTCGTCATTTGATTTGTGAAAGTTCGCTTCTATAAAGAACTCAATATTCCGAAATATATGTTTTGGAAGTAGTTAAGGCTGATGTATATGGAAAAAAATCCTTAAATGACAATATATGCAAATTTGAAAAACTTGAACATCATGTTGTTACAAATCTTCACAAAAAATATAGTGTGGAAATCTATCTTTTCGTTGTGATTGAGTTTCTGGCCGTACGAGTATATTAAACATCTTAAAATTTTATATTTAAATTAAAATTAATGAACCAAACTTTAATTATTGCATATAAAACAATGTTACACTTTCCAAAAAATACTTTAGTTCGAAAAATGATGCTATTGAATAGTATATTAACTTGCTTCAAAGATGAGATTTGAAGAGAAAATCTATTTTTAGTATATGAACTAAAGTTACCAAAACTATGCTCAACTATCCATTTAGTTGCATGGGACCTTTTAGTAGTATAAAGTTTGGTATCGATCATAAGATCTAGAGAATGCAACGCAATTATCTACAAATTATTGCAACACTAAATGACCGGTAGAAATGAAGACATAATATTTATGAATAAGTATACTAACAAACTCCAATGTATTTCTAAGAGATGGAAGTAATAGATTTAGACTGTTTGATATTAATAAAAGTTGATAAATTTAATGACCAGCCTCATAAAATATGTAATAAAAAAGGAATAAAAGTTATCCGTCCAATAAAATATATAATAAAAAACGAACTTTGATTAACTTTTTCACAAACAAAATTTTATCAAATAAGCACTTTGAATAAAATTGGAATCAACAATTTATTATTGTCAAACACTACCTCGAATTTTGTGTTGTTTTTCATTATTGTCCTTATTTTGAAGGCATTGACATTTCAATATTGAGTCTCACTATCATTCCACAGGATTTGGTATCCAATGTCATATCCTCTACCCATTTGTATTATACAATGGATTTGGTACCTTGTAACATCACTCCTTGGCCAACTAACATAACTGGAATGGAATTAGACCACACACTATAAAACACATTTGTGTCAAAGACAAATATGGCTTTTGAAAGCTGTATGCCATTTGTATGGTGAAGCAACTTCTTATAAGGAAGTCCTGAAATTTCTGGTTGTCATTTGCTAACCTATTTTCAGTGATTATTTTTTAGTTGCATGTGGCCACAATATAATTAAGCAACAAGACTCATTTCAACTAATATTTCCGATAGTCGCATCTTAACACATCTCGGAAGAGCCAATATGGATCGAAAGAAAATAGTGATATTGCAATTCTTACTAAGCTCTTGTTTGAGCCTTATTTTTTTCAAAAACTCATATTTTCAAAACTCATTTTCAACCAAATATTTTTCAATAAAATAATTTGACACGTAAATCGAAAATTTTCCTTCTTTTTAATCATACGTTCTCCCAAAAATCACGATTCTAAAATGTATTTTTTCCCCCAAAATGATGCTCAAACAAGGGTTAAAATACTCTTTAAACTTTGAGCCTTAAAGTAGAATAATTTTTTTTACTTCTCTTAACAAGATTGATTATTTATGATGAATTCAAAAACACAATAACTATTGGCAGTATTATCAATCACAAATACTTTATCTTTCATAGTATTTTAGAAAAAATAAAGGGTAATTAGCATATAACGTCATTACCTTTCATTACTATTGCAGAAAATGTCATTATCATCTATTTTTTTGATATTTTTCATCCTTAATTGCACATACGATTGCACCAAAGGTCACTTTCATCCAATTTATCTATTAATTTTCCGATTTCTTTCCCATTTGAACCCATTTTCTCCTTTGTTTCTTCCTACGAAAACGAACTTTTAGTTTCTTTACTAGGAATTTATCGACACACAAATCACTAGTTTTTGGTGCCTTTGGATTTAAAAATGATGTCCTTATTCTTTACTTGCTCTATGTAAGCAGTATTCAAATTTTCAATGCTGCCCAAGCAGCCCACCGTTTGTTGTTGGCCAACAAGCTTAAAAATAGAAGCTATGGACAAAGGGAGAATGTGAAAGATGAAATCAATAGCGTCTTTTCCAGCTTGAGTAAATAAAACCCTTTTGCTTTTGGGATCGATCAAAGGTTTCAAGATCAGATTGGATTCTGCCATTTCTTTTCTCTTTGCTATTCTAGAGTTTTTGTCTATTAAAAGTGCCATTCGATATAACTTATTTATACACATACCGATGAGGAGTTTGATTTCTAGTGATATCCGACTATTGAAGTATCCAAGATTTCTAATCATTTTTGTCATTTTTTTTGAATGGTTCAATAGAATGTTGTAGACTACACGCCATGGAACACAAATTCCTAGTGAAGAAACTAAAGGTTAGTTTTAAGAGGAAGAAGTAGAGGAGAAAATGAGTTCAAATGAAGAAGAAATTTGACGAGAATACCCTTACTTAATAGAGAAATCGGATGAAAATGACTTTATGCACAATCAACTATGTAATTAACGATGAAAATGTCAAAAATAGAAAGTATTGACGTTTCTCACAATAATAATGAAAGATAAGGATGTTATATACCAATTACTCAAAATAAAAATCATGAGAATTTTCAATAGAAAAAATCTGCTAGCTTTATTCCTATGAGTCATTGAAAAGGGGGAAAGCAATGTAAATTATGGACATTATTTTTCTCTCATTAAAAATCGTTGAAAAGGATAAATGAAATAAAACAGAATTAAAAAAAAAAAGTAAGTATTTTGTCATTAATAGACTATGTACTCGATAAAACTACATGTAAGACAATATTTTTTTATCCAATTACATACAAGTTTATTGGACACCACAAGAACATTCAATTCAAACACGTGGTGGTCACATTTTCTTACAAAAAGATTTGCGTAAAAAATGAAATAGCAAATTAGGAGGTGTAATCAATTGAGATTTTTATAGATTTTTTGAGATTTAAAAAATTTAGGGATGTTCAATGTATACTTTATGAGACTTTCTAAAATTATGGATATATTCAATCGAAACTTTTAAAATTTGTGTATTCAATTAAAACATTTTAAAAGTTTTAATAAGTTTTATGGTATTCAAATTGTCAATGATTTTTAATTTTTTTAATAAAAGTCTCTATAGTATGAATTTTTAAGTATAAAGCACTAAAATAAAATTTTAAAATTTGTCTCTTATTCATCCCAAGATTTTGGGAGACTTTCAGAAAAAAATAAAAATAAAATAAAATTAATATGCTTTTTTTTTTTGTTTCTTTCAATATTTTTTTTCTTTTCCTTTCTATAGGCATTAGAGTCATGATTAAAAAAATATTTTTTCTACCTATCATCTCTCTCTCTCTCTCTCATTCTCATAAATGATCTATATGTAATTAAATTATAAATTTTTATATAAAAGACTAATTTATAAATACTAGTTAGAGTTGAACGTGCATTGCACGTTATTTTAAAATACTTTATAATTGTTATAAAATTAATATTTGATACCAATTTGTTGAAAGCATATGATGAGTCTCAAATGCACTAAAGAAAATAAAATTTAGAATATAAATTTAAGAGGAAAAAATTATACTCTCAAAACTCAACTTCTATAATTCAATTTTTTTGTGGCTATGAAACACTATAAGTAAGCAACATTTTTATACGATATTGGCACATAAGAATTAATTTTTAATACATGAATTTAAACATTCTTTAAAATTTTTAAATACATGAATAGAAATAAATTTATCTATAATAACTCTATATTCACGTAGATCAAGATTCATTTAATTTAGATTAATGTGAATGTTAATTAATTTATTTTTTATAATACGAAATTCATATATAACAATGATTTTGGACTCTTTATTATATATTAATATATTATTGAAATAATTGAATTATAGTAGGATTAAAATCGTCTAAAAAATTATTTTCACTTGATGTGATATGTAATATTACTAGTCACAGCTAAACGTGCGTTGCACGTTATTTTAAAATGTTTTATAAACGTTGTAAAAATGATATTTGAAAATCAATGAATATAAAAATTAGTTTAAAATGTTGTTTATGTGAAATGAACTTTTTATACGATTCAATTATTTATTTACGTGTATG
>CAIGRP010090100.1:0-22177 GCA_903798385.1 Fraxinus cuspidata
TCGCCCCCTGCACTAGCCATTGTAATTTACTGCTTTCAGCAATTGTAATTTCTAGCTTTCAAGCAATCAATGATCAAGTTGTTTCCAATGTCTTTCAATTTCATGTTGCGCATTTTCTACAAATTGTGATCAAATTTTACTTTCGTCCCGAAACGACCGAGAGTAGGCGGAAGGTAGTCTAGCGGAGCGACTACTGCCACACGGTGTCCCTTTTTGTGTCAAGAAGAAAGGCACCCCGTGAAACCTAGGTCTTCACTCCCTATTTTTGGAGGTTGGCCTACGACCCATAAGTAAGCCCGTCCTACTTTCATTTTCTTTTCTTTACCATTTTCCTCTTTTCTTTATTTTCTACCAAAATTATTAGTCTTTCCTATTTTATCTTTAATATATTGTCTCTCATGTCATGCACATCCATCTCAGACCTGTTTGTGCTACATTAAAATGAGATTTTGAAAAAGAAAATATGATTTTGAATAATGATTTTTAGAGAATGTGCAGTTAGAGAAAAATGAGTTTAATAGGACATTATTTTATTAGAAAACGTGTGATTGAAAATGTATTTTTAGAAAAAAAAAAATGGAGTCCAAACTTGGGCTCAATATAAAATTCAATATTTTCATTCAATAATATTACTTGTATGACTACATTGAAAGGTAGAGGACCAACATACTCCATTGTAAGCATTATTTGGCAGAGTTTTTAAGTGCTTATAAGTGGTGAATCTTACTAAATATATAAATAATAAGTAAATAATAAATTGTAGGCCCTATAAAATATATAAATAAAAAAATCAATAGAAAGCAAAAACTAGGTGTATAAAGCTAAGCGGCTCAAATGCACCTTACATCTTGTGGTTGGCTTGCCTTCAAAGGTGAATCGTACCATGCTTGGTGATCTATGAGCCTTGTTCATTTCTCCCTTTTTGTCACAAAAATATTGTTCATGTAAAATACCGCAAGTGCATGATTCGTTAACAAGTAGTAAAATGAATGTTTTGAGTCCAAGTATCGTACTGGTTCAAATTTGAATTAACTTAGCCTTAACAGAAACAATTGATATTTGTGATTTTTCCTATAAATTAAATAATTGAAACAAATTTAGTTCAAGTGATTCAATTTTTAAAGTGCGGAATTTGATCCCCAAGCTTGTAGCTTTTATTCTATTTCGTCCTTCTTCCTTTTCAATTGTTTATGAACGGGTCCAAAGTTGAAATAATATAAAATTAACCCAAATTAATTAAAATTTAATAATTTGACGATGTAAAAGCTTAGCAATATGCCCAAATAAGTGCACAAAGTGCGCTTATCAGTTTTCCCAACAAATAAATAAGAATGTGAGGGGATAAAAAAGAAGAAGTGTTGAGTCGATGTAGAGTTATAATTTGTTTTGCCATATATAATTAAGTTGGTGCTCCAAAACAAAGAAATTTCCATATACCGTCAAGGTTTTTACATTCTTTAAAGTAGTAATAAAATTTTCCTTATTTCTTTTTTCATATAACATTCCATATTACTCTTCCAGTTTAATTTCCATATACGATTCCATTCTATGTATATATATAGGGATGTGATCCTGCATAAGTACGCATTCAATATTCAGTATTCAATATTCCACTGCTAACTGCTTTAGCAATTTTTGCCCCTTTTTGTGATTAAGCCATGTCTTTCTCTGCTAAGGCATCGGTGTTTTTCTTGTTGATGATGGCATTGGCTCTCTTTCGGACATCCATGGCTGCGGTATATCAGGTTGGTGATTCTGCAGGTTGGAACGCTTTTGGAACCGATTATGGAACCTGGGCTGCTACCAATACCTTCCAAGTTGGAGACTCCATAGGTATAAATTGAACTCTTCTTTGTTATGCCGACACGACACGACGCGACGCGACAGACTATTAAATCAGGCAATGTCACGTTTGATATCAAACTGCGAGGTCGTGTTTGGACCTTGAAAGTTTCTTGTTTGTATATGGTTTTATTTTCTTGATATCTTTAGCATGGAGCTTAGGTTGAATGGAATTTTAAGATTTTCTTTTGTGTTTCGGTGGTACCGATTTGTACATAGACAAATCCTTTTGCTGACTATTGATTGTGCTGTATATTTGCAGTTTTTAATTACAACCCTCAACTGCATAATGTCCTGCAAGTGTCCGAACCAGATTTTCAAACATGCACAACCTCAGCACCTCTTGCAACCTTCAACACTGGAAGTGATTCAATCCTTCTTCAAACCTCTGGGAATCACTACTTCATCTGCGCCTTCCACTGTCAATCTGGAATGAAAGTTCCTATCGAAGTCCCACCCAGCAGAACCCCGTCTACACCGGTCAACAACCCGTCTCCACCAGCTAACGACCCATCTACACCGGTCAACAACCCTTCTCCACCGGCTAACGACACATCTACACCCGTCAACAACCCGTCTCCACCAGAAAATAACCCAGATACGCCAACCAACCCGGGATTCGGTGGCTATATTCATCCTCCTCCACATCTTCAAGTGTATGATCCAACATGGTCCTATGGTGGTTCACACAGTCTTTCCTCGAGCAAACTTGGACTGCTGATTGGTGTGGTTTCATTTTTGGCTTTCTACCTTCACTAGTGATTTTTTTTTTTACTTCGAATTTTAAGCAATTTAGTTGTTAAGGGAAATTAGTTTGAATAGAGACAAGGATTAGTTGTGAGTACTTAGTAGAGGAGGATTTACTAAATGTTCTTTACATTCCTATGTTGTGTTTTCATACATAATTAACAAGAACGTTGTTATTTTACGGTGTCTTTTTTTACATTCCTCCTAACGAAAACTAGGCATGGTGTTCATACATGAGAAGTACTCAAGATACATGGTAAAGTTCGCAACTTGACCTGTAAAACATAAAGATAAATCCTCAAATATACATGCACACAAATGCAGAAAACAGGAAAGTAGAGTAGAATGTTAAAGGATAAATCGGATAATTACCAAAATATAGATCAACGCACAGGAGTTTGAATTACCCATCTTAACATGAGTGACATTTTAAGATAGAATTTCAAGTATTAATACGATATCAAAACTCATTAAACTCCAACAAACAATTCGATCCGTTAAGATTCAAAATCGAACACAAATATTTCAAGATTGGTATGCTTACAAGAGCATATTAAGAAACAGATTTCACATCGAATAATTACACCAATATATAAAGGCTTGAACTACTTCACTCGACAAGATTGTCATTTAAAGATAAAATTCCCATGTTTAATATAGAATGACTCAATTCTGATGTAGTGCACTAACTTCTCTGCGCCAAACTTATCTGGTGGTAAAGGTGTGAAGAGGTGAAGATTTTCATATTAGCGGGTGACAATAAGATTCGACTTTGTACCTTTTCTTGCACAATATCGTGTCGACTCATCCAAGTGCACACAAATCAACAAGAGTGTGAAGGGAAGAGTTCTATTTCTGTGGATAAAATACTGTAAACGATCAAGTCATGAATTCTCCCCTTAAGGTATATGTACTTTCTCAACAGACCCTCCTTGCTAAACCCGGTTTTCTCCAGAACCCGCTGAGAGGCCTTATTCTCTACAGAAACATAAGCCTGCAGCCTTACTATTTCAGGAAAATCTCGAAACACCTGAGGAATAGCCATCTTGACAGCTTTACTAGCAATCCCTTTGCCCCAAAATTCGACTGCTATGGCATACCCGATATCCGTTCGACACCTATCCTCGCCCGATCCCGGGAAGACCGATATGAATCCGATCGAACGGTCATCGATGCATATCGACCGTCGCCATGGATGTGGCATGCAAACTTCTTTGATGAAAGTCAACGCCTCTTGTTTGGATGTCAAAGTCTTCCATCTGAGGTTTCTGGTAACTCGATCATCGCCTGCCCATGAGAATAAATCGTCGGCGTCTGTTGGCCTGAATTCGCGCAAGGTAATGCGCGACGGATCCATCACTGTGTCAGTCGGACGAAGAACAAGTCTAGTGAGCTAGTCGCAATCGAACTCCCTTTGCATCACTACCATTAGCGAAAGTGTATATTTATAATTGGACCACTTCATTCAATTTAAATTATTACAAAAATAGTTCAATAGTGGACGATTATAAAATGGACCACATCATTCCATTTAAATTACTACAACAATGGTTTTGTTGATATAATAATTCGTAGCTTTTTTCTAAATTTTGACCATATATATTATTCTACACTATGTATGTGTTGAAAATAGTGTATCAATGCACTAATCAAATGGATTCTTTATTTGTTTTTATATAGTTAATGTTGCAATTCAAAAACATCACACGTTAGCTAATTAATTTGACGTTTAATTAGAAGTTAATGTTGGAAAAATGGTTTAATAGGGCTACTTTTGGTATAATTTTGAACGGGACTCATTCGTTCATTTTGGAAGATTATAATTGATTTGTATCGAAATCATATATTTACTTGTCAAATATGATAATCGAGTGAATGAAAATTTATGTTTGAAGTGATGAATTGGAAGAGGTTTTGTTGTACTTAAGGGGAACTAACTCAAGTTGTCGTGTAGGAAAATGATAAAGTTCATGACCATTTTATATATGATTACACTTTAGAGGTGCGTAATCATGTGTGTCATTGATGTTCTCTCCGCATGCACGCGCGGGGTGCAAATGAAGAACCAAAGTTGATTTTCGGCCATTGAATTTGCGTGCGGGCACAATCTGCATACATGAATATCAGACCGAACGGAAAAAAAATGGCCCATTTGGATGGTCCACGTTTTGCCTTTATTTCCTGTATATTTTTATTAATTTTTTCAAGTAAATCCTTCCAAATTCTCTCAACTCCTGAAACTCATATAATAATAATTGTGTTGGTGGAGAGATTTAACATGGCTTTACGATGGTGTTAAAGGCTATAACACCAATAACTTCCAACCGATTAATTCTTCATTACAGCCTGCTTATGCTGTTGGTTTTCATTCATTCCAATCCCACAAAATTACATATTGTTTTCATTTCTCTATCTGCTCGAAAAAGTTTCAGTCCTCGTTGTGTCTGCTCGACATTTTCCAATTTCAATTAAGTTTTGGTGGTAGTGTTCGGAAAGAACTTCAATTGGTTGGAGTAAAAACGAAGTGCTCAATATTTACTAATTTACTATTGTCTCCTAAGAAACAGACGCTCTTGTGAACTTCAAACATCTACTCGTTTAATATTAAATAATGAACAAATGATTTTCCATCTTTACACAAAAAGATGTGAGAAGGAAAATTTAAATCAAATGGAGTCTTGATATATTATTATGTTGTTAAGTAAAGTTGCAATTCAAATGCGTTTATTTATAAAAGAAAGTTGCACTGTTTTGTTGATTAACTTAGGTGATGACCGGTGATTTCTTACTTTATTACAGTACATGAGAGCAGACTAGAAGTCTTACATTCAAGTATTGCTGCAACCTACTTGTAAATATTATGTTTACATCTTACCTTTTAATTAATGAAAATTTTAAATCAAATGGAGTGTTTATTTGTCTTTATATTGTTAAGTAAAGTTGCAATTGAAATACATTTTTTTATATAATAAAAGTGGCAATATTTGGTTGATTAATCTCATATTTATCATCTGCTTAACCAATTAGACGCCAACATGTGTATTCTAACTCTATTACTATAGTGCATGAGATCACACTATATTTTTGTGGCACCAACACAATACTCAAAATAAAATCTAAATAATTCAGTATAAACTATATAATTCATTATTTAGAACAAGGACTTAATTTTTATCTAAAAAATTTATCTTATACCATGCTGAGACAGATTATACTGAAACGTGGACGGACTTGATTGGCTCAATTTATTAAAAAATCGTTCCAAGTTATACTTGTAAAGTCATTATGAGTATATAAATGTGAACTTGATTCAAAAAAAGTCAATATTTATAAAAGATGATTGTTCAACATCTTCCTGAGCTGATTTAGTTCATATATTTTAAAGACGATTTACCACATAATTTAGACACTTAGTTACATATTTTATTTATTTATTTTCGATAAAAATCATATCAACCTTTTACGTGTAGTTCATCCTTGGACATTACATGGCAGATTTGACCTCTTTTTTAAATAAAAATAATATAAAAGGAAAGCAACATAAATGAAAAATTGCATCAAGAATCCTACAACTTTTTAAAAAGTGCAAATGAATCCTAAAAATAAATAATTCGAAAAGAAATTAACAAAAATCATATTAAAGAAAAATAATTTTTAACCTAAGAAATACTTCATCTTCTCCAACTAACCCTGTTAAGATTTGACATTTCATGTTAAACGTCAACATTTTTAAGAGAATTAGTCCAAATTGTTATAAATTAGTTTAAGTTTTTATTTTTATTTTTATTCGATATAAGATTTATCCTTTAACATGCCTCCACAAGATGGTAACTCGTTTGAGCATACTGATCTTGAATCCGTGTACTTATTTCTAAATTTTAATCGAATAAAATAATCCATTGAAATTTAATGGATTCTGATACTATATTAAATTTTGGGGTTCTATCTTAAAAGATCAATATTTTTAAGAAGATGAACTCAAACTCTTATAAATTGATTTACGTTTTCATTTTTATTCGATATGAAATTTATCACTTAACAAACATCACCTCTAAATTCAACCTCGTCCACAGCAACCATGTTCACCACCTCCAAATTTAACTTTAAGCTTAGTTGACTAGTGGAATTTTGATGTAAAAAATGAAAAAATCTTATTCTTCATGTTTTAGATATCAACTCGTGACTTATCACGCCATATTGATAAAAACTAAGACTCTGTTCTCTTTACCATTTTCAAGTCGTTTTTTATTTTAGATTTTCCAAAACAGTAAAAACGCGTTCTCTTTCCCATTTTTGAAAACGCTTTTTTGAAAATAAGTTAAAAATTTTTCAAAGAAAACACAAAACGAAAATTTTGTCGTTTTGGATGTTTTCAGTTATAATCAAGTCAAAATTTTCAAAACGCGTTTTGAGTGTTTTCAAAATAATTTTTTAAAATCCAAATTTAACTTTAAGCTTAGTTAACTAGTGGAATTTTGATGTAAAAAATCAAAAAATCTTATTCTTCATGTTTTAGATATCAACTCGTGACTTATCACGCCATATTGATAAAAACTAAGACTCTGTTCTCTTTACCATTTTCAAGTCGTTTTTTATTTTCGATTTTCCAAAACAGTAAAAACGCGTTCTCTTTCCCATTTTTGAAAAGGCTTTTTTGAAAATAAGTTAAAAATTTTCAAAGAAAACACAAAACGAAAAATTTGTCGTTTTGGATGTTTTCAGTTATAATCAAGTCAAAATTTTCAAAACGCGTTTTGGGTGTTTTCAACAATTTTTTAAAATATAAAAAAGAACACATTTTCAACAATCTCAAAATGGATACTCAAAACACAAAACTCAAAATGAATTCAAAACTCAAAACACAAAATTGAAACACAAAAAGAACAACCCCTAAATTGTTGTTTGGATTTCATTTTAATTTAATACATTTATCTTCCTCATTATTTTCAAAATCATCTATTTTTTAATAAAATAATATTATACGTAAATTTAAAACTTTTCCTTACTTTATAATCACATCCTCAAAAAAAAAAAATTTTTTTTCCAAAATTTTTTTTGCCCACAACCTCATTAAAATGGAGCCCAAACAGGGCAAATCAATCCTTAAAACTTTTGTATGTGCTCCAAATACATTGTTAAAATAAAAATTTCCAAATTGATCCTCACATTTCAATATTCGTTTCTTAGACATCCTTTTGTCAACAAAATGCAGATAGAAAAATATATACTAAACTACGAGGGTCGATTTTGAACATTTTTTTAGTTTGAAGATGTAATTAGAACACCTACAAAAGTTTAATTAGTCGTTACACCACTATGCAACTCCCTCTCCCTCTCTCTCCCTCTCCCTCATTCCCATTTCCGTTTCCCCCAAATCTGATCAGAGCTTACATCTCATTATAGATTTATACGCTTAGCGATCGAGCGTTTCTACATCCAGAGATGAAATGAAATCAACCAAAAGGAAAAATAAATCGGTTGATTAGTTTCAGCGTATCAATTCTTAGGCATGGCTTCATCATCATATCATTTTTCTGTGGATTTAGTATTTCAGTTGGGAGCATTACTTGTTTTCCAATCACTAATTGCGGCTGGTGATGACGTTTCACGCGCTTCCCCCAGTGGTTCGTCTAGCTACTGCAGCAATCTCTGCCGATTGGCAGATTTTATTTTGTCTCTATATTTGTCCATTCCTAATTTTGCTTCGTCGTATTTATAAGTTATCTTTGAAAAAGATTGTATGTTCTAACATAATTGTAGCCTACTGCAATGCTTCTCTGTAGCAAAGGTGAAAGCAAGCAATGAAATCCTTGAATTCCTTCAACACAGTGGGTGGTGCATCCTGAGGCTGCAACGTACCAATTGCACACACAAGGCTCGGTCTAGTTGTCATGCCTCTAAAGTAGAATTCAAGAACGCTCGTGCCTAAACTTCATATAGTTCCCACAATGTCGATTTTTCAATAGTACACTTGGGAGTTTATGAGCAGATTGAAGGCCATGGACGATTTTTCTATTGAGGTAAAATAATACCGAGTGAATCTAGCAGGTAAGATAAGATAGAGAGGCTTCATGAGTTTATACGAAAACGTTGAAAGTTATCGTTTTAACCGTTATAACACAGTTAATTCGAAAAGTTCCTCTTGGTTCATTGGATTAAAACGAGTAAGAGTCTTACAAGTGGATAAAAATCAATTTACTAAAAAGACTTTCTTGTGACTTATCTAAGGGATAAATAATAAGAGAGGACTAAATGCAACTGCTTAAGAGGAGGAAAAGTTATGCATTTCTTTGAATTCCATTGCGAATTATGAGACCCCTCTCCTTGTAGAGAGAAGGGCAGATACAAAATCATCCATTGCTTTAATAGAAGACCCTTTAAAGCTTCCATCTTCTTTTACAGAAGCTCTTATTAACTCTCCGATTTCAGCAGCCTTTTTCTTCATCTCCTCTCCTTTACCTCCTCTATCCATTACAATATTTATCACCCTCTTCACATCTTCTTTGGTAATAATAGACTGCAGTCCCCTGGTTAACTCTATGGACACACCCATTTCTTCCATTAGCATCTTTGAGTTATAGCCCTGCTCGGCCGCCAAAGGCCACCCGATTATTGGCACCCCTTGGCTCAAACTCTCCACCACTGAATTCCATCCACAGTGGCTTAAAAATGCACCTGTTGATTTGTGACATAAAATTTCCAACTGGGGTGCCCATTTGTGTACTACGAGACCTTGCTTTGTCTTTGCCATTTGTTTTTCAAACCCTTGTGGCAGCCATTTGGGTTCAAATTCACCTCTTTTGTTGTTACCAACAGGAGGTCTTATGGCCCAAATGAATGGCTTTTTACTATCCTCCAAACCCATAGCCAACGCCACCATTTGAGATGGACTGATGGTGTTTTGGGAACCAAAAGATATGTAAAGAACAGATTGTTCTGAATGCATATCTAGCCATTCAAGGCATTTATCAGGAGACACTCCTGGTTCTCTCCCTGTATGTGTCCCAATTATTCGTGAATCCGAAGCTGAAGAAGATTCTGTGCTTAGCATTCTTGGTGGGATGAGAGGTCCAATGCACCAAATAGGGAGTCTTGTGTATTTCTTAAGCACATCTAAGCCTAATGATTCTATTTCTTCAACAGTGTTACACAACCACCCAAATGAACCTAAAGAAAGTGAGATCTGAGGCTGAAAGAACCTGGACCATGGATCAGTACCATCTGCATCTCTCAGAAATTGATGAAGCTGGGATATATGGAACCGAGACGAATTTGGAAATCCAGGTAGGCAAAACTCGTTTTCCCCAGTTGAACGGTGTGGGAGATGCTGCCACAAAGACACATAAGCTGCAGTTCCATAAGCACCCCCTGTGGTGAAAGACACACACACAGTTCCACAAGACTTGGCGACGTCAGTAGCCCATCCTGTGAAAACATCAGAGATTATGCATAGTGGAGGCTGTCCATCTTTGACAGTGATTTCATTTACGAGGCCGCGAAATGGAGCTTCCAGGGCAGTTGAGGAATGAAAAAGTTCCACAATTTGAGGTAAAGGCAAGAATTCTGTGTTCTCAGTATTGGGTGGTAGGCCATGATCAGAGCTGTTAAAAGGAAGCTCCACCAAATGAATTTGTGTAGTTTCAGTTGAAGCTGTTGAGTCCTTGGCAATGGTAGATCTTAGATAGTGAACATTTAAAGGGGTGCTGGCAATTGTTATGTTGAAGCCAAATCTTTGTTGGATTTGCTTAGCTAAGCCCAGAAAAGGTATTAAATGGCCTTGTGCCATAAAAGGCAACATCACTATATGTTCCTGTGAGCTTCCCATATCTTGTTTGGCAGCGGCGGCGATTTGGTGAATAATCAGATGAGGGTTTTGCCTTGAGGAATCTCAGCCCCTTGCCAAAGGGAATAGTTGGTGTAGGCTTTGTATCAAGCTTTTCTGTGTACCTTTCTTTATATATTCAACCTTCGACGATGCCAATAAATGAAGCCATAGAAAATTTTCTGTCTAAAGCCTTTCAGTGACTAATAAATAAAGAAGCAAAACATATTTTCGCCCTTTTCATTTTTTTCAAACACATATTTCATCAATTACTATTAAAATCTATTAAAAATATAATTTTTTTTTGTTACACCAAACTGATGATATCATTAATTCAACACACGAATGAAAATAAATATTTCACCTCAACTATGTGCGTATTTAGCATAGCTTTAACATTTTTAATCTGGATAAATATATTTTTTATTCACGCATTCCATTACTTCTCAATTATTATTAACGTATATCATAGGATCCATCAACGCAACATAAAGTTGTTGATGCATAGTCCACTCGAATTATAGGTACTCTATGTGACTCTATAGGTTATAAATTGCACAATAAAAACATGAAACCTATTATGTTTCCTTCCATCTTGTATTTTGATTCTATCAATAAAATAGAGCCGATGCATCTAAAACCTCTTAGAACATACCAATTGTGGTATAAAATAGATTTAAATTGTGATTTAGATTTTCAAAGTGGCCGAAAACCTTTCCAATGAAGTTATGCAAAAAAAAAAAATGAAAATTGTATTTTTAGGCATAAAATATAAAAATAAGTATAAATGTACATCATTTATTTTTTTTTTTACATCCACAATAGGCAAAAAGTGGATTTAAATTTTCTCGTTGAAGTAAGTTTTGAATTTAGATCCACATGAATGTAAATGAGGATGTAAAAAAATTTTTAAAAATAATAATTTATATCCAATTTTACATCACGATTGAGAATGCTCTAAGTCTGGGTAGAGGTCTAAAAACCCTATTTATGCTTTGATGTTGTTATGCCTAGTAGAGTAGAAGAAAATGATGATTGTCCCGAAATATTTGCATATTTAAATTTATTTTATTGGATATTTTTCTTTTATTTTTATTGCAAATATTTTAGATTTATAAGAAAGTAATGATATTTAGAGTCGATGGTGTTGAACACCGGGAGTAGAATTTTTCAGTCCCTCTTACTTTTCATGTCCAGATGAGAGAATGAAGGATATCATGTGTCATATTAAATGAGTATAAATTCTTGTATTTAATTGAAAATTATCGTTGGTACTAAATAGAATTAAGGATAATGCCACTTATACATCATTTTTTTTTACATCATGTTTAACATTACTATTGTTGGCAACAAAAGAATTGGTTGAAAAACCTTTTTTTTTTTTTAAAATTGTCCAATGATACGTTGTCACGTGACGGTAATAAATTTGATGTGCACCGTAACATACAACAAGCATGATGTAGTATTAAAGAAAGCTACGTGGAAGACTGGAGCTCCACCAATTTGTGTGGACACCATTGGTGAAAGTAATTCAATTGAATCTGTGCATTCCATAACAGTCGTGAGAGGGCCAATGCTTTTATTTAACGCTCTTTCAACGTTGTTTTGTACCTCTATTAATGTGGGAAGGACGGGAGTTAAATATCTCTATCTATCAAATTGTCCGAGTGACGATCATTATTTCAATATAATTTTTTATATGCTCATTTTTTATGATATATTCATACAATAAAATATTTTGTACATAAATTTAAAATTTTTCCTTACTTTTTAACTACACACTCTCCAAAAAAAACACTATTCAAAACTTCATTTTACCTGATTGTCAACGTGGGCTTAATTTTTTAAATATGATTTAATTGAAAGACATGAAAGGCGAAAATTTGCCTTGATAATTTTTTTTACATAGAACTTTGTAAAAGAGGCCCCAAGCGTGAACCAATGCAAATGGGGCATTTGAGTCCCAATTTGTAATACACGAATAAATAAACGGGGTAGTAAAATATCAGTGCTTGCCATTTTAATTTAGTCTATTATTACTCTCATTATTAATACAAAGGGAGATAGGATGATTAACACTGAATTATGTAATGTTAAGAAGGATTTAACTTACCCCTTCGGGGATGGTCGAGTTGGTGGAGCAGGTGAGCGCGGAGACCGAAGGTCACGAGTTCGAATCCCCTGCCAACACTTCCTCGGTCGAGCCCGTCGCACAGGGCTTGCCTAGTGCGGTTTATCTCTCCTGTGTGGTTTGCGGGTTATTGCACATGGAGCGAGAGANCGAGTTCGAATCTCCTGCCAACACTTCCTCGGTCGAGCCCATCGCACAGGGGTTGCCTAGTGCGATTTATCTCTCATGTGTGGGGCATTGCACATGGAGTGAGGTTTACCCAGTGCGCACTCACGAGTAGCGGCTGCAGGTTCATACGTCAACAAAAAAAAATAAGGGTTTAACTTAGATGAGGGCATGTACGTTGGATGACGCATCTATGTAAACCTTGATTAAGTACCAAGGCAAAAATTACCACAAGGTATGGGTCACAAGTACTTTTGATGGACTACCTATGTAAAAGTTGTCATAAAACCATGTTTATGGAGACTTAACTATTGTCGAGATGCTCTTGCTGCAATCAAGATCATAGCACGTGACAATTAATAGCACTACCGCAATTAATGAGCCTAATATGTAAGGTCAAATCAACTTTGGTTCTCTAAAATGAAAACTATCATCACTAGATGTTGGTTCAAGTCCGAAAGAAAATACATCAATTATACAGTATTATATTGTCAAATTTTTTTTATATTTATTATCTATTTCCTTCTTGAACCTTGTGGGACTTGTTGGAACAATTTTAAAGGAAAATATTTAGCAATTCATTTTAAAGGTATTTAATCTTCAATTTTATTTTGCCTTATTAGTTATTAATTAGGGTCAATTTTTAGTTACAAAAATTAATACAATGTTATGTAACTTAAATATATACATGGTTACGTTATAATTACGATAATATGAGTTAAAATGATTACGACACTTGTGGTAGTGTAAAATAATAACTTTTCTTGGATTCGAAAGTATTATTTTATATTTGATATGTCATTTTTATTACACTCTGTGATATCTCGTCTATACATACTTGTTTTGGGCAACAAGAGGAGGCTCGTTCGATATTCTCTCTATGGTCATGTAGAAGGAAAAAAATCGATATGAATATGAGTTTTATCATGGAGCCATGTTAAATCATTGGTACTCGCAAGAGA
This sequence comes from Fraxinus cuspidata, assembly GCA_903798385.1. Lineage (NCBI taxonomy): Eukaryota > Viridiplantae > Streptophyta > Magnoliopsida > Lamiales > Oleaceae > Fraxinus > Fraxinus cuspidata. The sequence goes on from CAIGRP010090100.1 coordinate 13,670, forward strand.
GGAGTCTAAAGCGACTCTTTAGATATCCTCATGAACTCGACTCTCCGAAGGTTTGCTTTCTAAACTCTATTTCTTTATCTTTGTTGTTTCATTATTTACTTTATTGAGAAAATAAAGATTTTTGCAACACATACTTATACAAATTAAATTCTTGGACTATATTAATATAAACATATTTAAGTGAATTGGTTTCCAATATTAGAATCGTAAATAGGTTGAAAAGGTGTCATAAGAACAGCGTGGGAAAGAATGACAGATTGACACGTCTAAATTTATGCTTGCTAGTATAAATCACTGGCTTATTATGGTATTCAATTAAAGCTAAAATGGATAATGCTTCACTTAAGCTTACTTTCTTAACTCTAACTCTCCTCATGCTTGGTTAGCCCCTCTATCTCTATGTACTCTCTTTTATACTCGCACTAACATTCAGATATTCTGCATTCATCTAATCTTCAATTTCTCGCAATTTAGTTTATGAACTTACGAATGGAATTGCTTACGTGACATTTTAACTCGCAAAATTGCATTTTTTTTTTCTTCGATCGACTTAAATGTAAGAAGAGTGTCAACAGGTACAGCCACATTGACTCAAACATAACAAAATCGTAAGATATGATGATGAAATTGTGATTGGTTTGAGGATTAATCTAATTGTACAACTATGGACAACAATTTGGATGACATATGTGTGTTGACAAAAACAAGTTGACGTGAAAACTGTCCAACGAGTAAATAACATGTGACATGTTGTCGACCAAATTGTAATCCATGATTGTAAACCAAGCATGATTGTTGGTTTGAAGTACACATATTTCAGTTAAATTTCATTCGCCTCCGAGTGACGTTTACTTGACATTATTGAGGTAACATTTGATGAGTTGACTTGAACCAGCTATGCAATTTATTCCCTTCTATGCATTTGCAGTTTTACCAATTCGAAATATGGAGACCATGCAAGTGCAACCAAGACCAAGAGCCTCAAGGAGACTCGCGTCGTGCGGTGCTATTTGTTCCTCACACAAGGATTGCGTTTCTTATTGTAATTATTGTTATCCAGGAACAGAAGGTAGTACCATGGGCAGATGTACGGCGCACTCCTCGTCCGAAATGAATTTGAAACATAGTATTGGACAAAATTGAAAAGTACACTTAAATCTGAAACCCCGTCCAATACTGTACAATCTACTTTATCAAATAAGACAAAATGCTCGAATAACTTCAATGGCAACATGAAGTTTGTATTGTATTTTGTTCTGAAAACAAATAATGAATGTGAATTTCAATATCTGCAGCATTTTTAACAATGATATGATTTTCTTATACTGGTTATTGTGAATTACAAAGTGATAGCGCAAGTTGTTGTTTTCAAATTAGTGCTAGTTGGGAACTTCTATTTTTATAAAATTATTAGTAGTTTGCCAAAAAAAAAAAAAATATTACGTTACTTCCGATATCACAACATTATTTAGCAACAAATTTACCCTTCAGTAAATTGTGGCTTAAATTTGTCCTTTGGTAAGGTCATGAAGAGGTTAATTATATGGTATCATAACAATAATGTGAGAATGAAACGTACACATTAAAGAGAGAGAAATGTATTTGTTTTGTCATTTGATGATTATGTTAAAATGTGGAGTCTAATTATTATCAAACGGTAATTATTGCCACTTGGTGGAGCTGGTCGCGGATCGGGAGCCCTGAGGATTGGAAGGGGGGGTAGGGGGTGGACCCCCCGATAAAAAATTTAATTAAGAACTGTTTAGAAATTTGTATTCTTTTAAAATTTTATAAAGAAATAGGAGTACTTATATATTTCGATTTTGCCCTAATTTATCTTATAAATAGGAAGTAGTTCTTGGGTTTTATGTATTATCATCAAGTTAGAGGAGATATGATCTCTTGTAAATTTTTTTTTTATTATAGTGAATTACTGAAATGACATAAGAGGACGTAGTAGACAAATATTTATAAATCTTGCACGTTCATGATTGTTTATTTTCTTTCTATAAATTGATTGCTCTTGATGAGATAAAATTGGGGTTTATAATTCTCAACAAAATATCCTACATTAACTACAAAGGTAGTGCATCTCACTTGTGCACGCCTTAGTGCATGGGCGTGACACGAAAGAAATATCCAATAGTATATTGTATCAACTACACACACAAGAAAGAGAAAAATATAAAGGATGAATCGCATCATTGACGGCCCCCACCTGTCATGCCCTAGGCCTTGGTGAATGAGGTAAATTGCAGGTTATACCTCCAAAGGTATATAGTGGAATGTTGCTTCTACACTTGCACTTACCAAAAAATCAAATCCACTTGTGAGAAAAATATATATTTGAATGTAACCCATAGTGTAAATGAGGCCCGACTTCAGTGATATCCAGGGCGGAGCCAAGATTTTACTTTGGGCTGGGCATAAAGGCATTACAGGCACTGAGCGAGGAATTGGACTTCCACGAGGATTCTATGGAATTTGGTGATCCAATTTATTAAAAATCTAATCTTTAAAAAGAAATCTAGTAACAAAAATGAAAAATTATTTGACTGCTAGATATATACTCATATCTAACACCGACACTCGATGAGTTAGGGCAATATTATAAGAGCATACGAAAGCCCTCAGTTTGTTCAAGTCTTGCTATCATCCATTTATTAAAATGGTATGGTGTCAGGTATTCTTTTTTGTGTTAGTCCTCTTAATAACTTGGATAGCATCATCGGTATGGAATTCAAATGGGTCTCAAAGATGACACAGGCCTGAAAGATAGAGAAAAAAATCTTATGTACAGCACGTGATAATATTGTTGGGCACCTTATATCAGGATTTTGATTTTGTTGTACCAAGCTAGAAAGCAAAATGATCAATCCAAACCAACCAACTGGTCAATATTTTAAGTTCACAAAAAGCAAAAATATGCAATGATTTACATACCCTCTTTCAAAATTTAGAAGCAACTTCACATACTTTCAGCTGAATTTTGGATGAGTTGCTTCTTTATATACAAATCTGGGCTACTCTCTTCTTACATGATATCCAGAGAGGTCCATATGGAAAAAACTTAAAATGTCTTATGAACGAAGCTGTACTATAAGTTTCTATTTGCTTCAATATATTTTCTTGATTTCATGTTAGGAATCCGCGGTGTTCTTGCATCCACAAGTGCAGTTCTCAACATCTTCGTTTAATTTCTGCAAGAGAACAATGTCCAGAGAAAGGTAAAAAAAAGTGTGGAGGGAGGGAATTTGTTATGTAGAACTATTAGAAGTTACTCATGATTATTTGACACAGTCTATTTTATGCATAATGCCTTTTGGTTTAGATTTAAAAGTCATGCATTTGATGCTTTCATAGAAATTCAAAAAAATCATATTCAAACTCATTTCAGAACATGTATTAAGGAATAGATGTTAAGTCTGAAGTTTCGAAGAGTTTGAGGTATTTTATAGAAATATTGACTTAATTGAAACTTTAGATCCAAAAATGGTGTGAGAAACAACATAAGACTGAAGATTAATTTGCAAGAAGAATTGTTTAAATATATCTACTAACCTGAACCTGGTTTTGAAGGGTTTTTATGTGTTGCACTGCCAAATCCAGCATATCAGCATAGCTAGTTTGCTGCAAGGACATATCCTGTTAAAATTGACTCTTAACAATATGTAGCAATGTCGATCCTACATAAATAGAAGTTACATTTACGTCACGTGCAAGCTTGAATATTTTGATAAAAATGCATCCCCTGTCTGTTGTAAGCTAATGAGGAAGTAAGATGCGGCACAGCTATTAAAGCACTTGTGAAAAATTCGTTTCTAACTTCATGTATTAGTTATCAATTACTCGATATGTTAATCTTAGTGATGATCTTAGCACCCAAAAAGTCAGTCTGTATGATCTTTCTCAAGCTATCAAATCAGTCAGGGTTCCAGATTTTCAATCGCTACTCAACCAAGGATGGTTGAGGCCCTCCGTCTGGGACATTAGCCGGGTGAAAACAGACCAATCGACTTTATCATTCCTTAAAAATGACAAATCTGCTACCTCAGATATGGTATGAGGGCTTGCCTCTTAACCAATATTAGATCCATTACGGGTATTATACATAGGATTTGGCCTACTTTCTTTTTCTACCCTCTTTCAAGAAAGGCAGTTAGAGAACACAACAAAGAGAAATGGTGATTATGTCTCTTCCATCTTTGAGCATGAGGATCATTGGGGCTCTTAAATTCACTTCGGTTTTTCCTACTTTATGCGCATATTTAACATGTTCACCACCACATTAAATATGATATTGATGAGCCCATCTTGATGAAAGAACATCAATTTATAATAGGGAAGTATTACCTTGTCCATGTTAGGAACAAGATCCTGTAACTTCTTTAACTTTCCACTAATTCGAGTCCTTCTCTCCTGTATTAGAGAACAAACATTATTACTGGGTAAAAATTTAAAGCATTTTATTCAATCTGAGTACAAAGAAAATGGATATCAATTGACAATATTAGTAAAGAAAAATAACTGCCTTATTGTGGAAATATTGTGTATTTTTCTACTACATTTTTTTTCCCGAAGAGAGAGGCCGCAGTTCAATCTTACCCTTTCTGCTATGCTGCGAGGATGTGTTGCACAACCACGTTTTGCTCGAATTTTGCATGGAACTGAATCTTCAGGTATGTGTAGTAACTTATCCACTGTTGCCATCTCTAGTGCTGTCTCTGGTATGCTAAAATGAAACTGATAACATATTGAATTTTGGGTTAGTCGAAGAATTAAGAATATGATCTTCACTTATAGAAAAAAAAAGGATTATACCTGAGATTCAATGGTGTTTAGATCATTGACAACGTCGCTACCGATGTTCTTAGCTCTCTTACTTGGTGGTGCAGAGAACATTATAGAATTGTTGTCGTCCCAGGTTCCCATACCAAAACCAGCGTTTGTATAAGAATGAGTAGATTTTCTTTGGCCGTTATCGATATTAATGTCATCAGCAACATTCTCGTCTTCTTCAGAAATCCGAGAAAGAGTTTCCGGCCTTGTAAAGCTGAGCTGAGAGTTCAATCTCGTTATACCTCGATCGCTGTCTGATAACCCTTTAGGATCATAGCTGCTTATCCCCCTTGTAATTGAAAAACCTGCTTCTATTCAAGAGCTGGCACATTACTACTGAAGCAAAATAGAAAATGAAAACTAATGGAAAGAAATGACAGCTCTAAGGTATCCATCCTAGCAGATGATTTTAGGGAACAATTTTTGGATAATGTAACTCTTAGGTATGGTAACAAGAGGGCGGGGATAAAATATCTCCATTTTCACACGATCCCGCTTACTTATTATTTTATGTTTTTAAATTTATTTAAAAAATAAATCAAGTTTGATTCAGGAACCAAGCTCTCTATCGCCGCCACGATTATCTGACTAACGAGAATGAGGTGGTGCAACATGGGAATCGGAACATTTTGCCATCTTTTTAAATTTAACTTTGATCTTGTAAAGTAAAATTGATCGTGTCAAGAGTTATTGAACTACAGGAAAGAGGTCTTAGTCCAATGTAAACGAGATATTCAAAACAATATCCAATTCACTTCTACCCATGCAAAGATTAAATCTTCAAACTAGGTTGACCAAAAACAATTGCAATACCCGACACAGAAATGGGCCTGGAACGTTCAAAATGCTAGTTGGGCCGTATTGGGCTTAGGTAGTCCAATATGAGTTGCATCTCCACTTTCCACTACCCGGGTCTAAATGGGTACTTGAACAAGACCCGGGTTATTGTTCACGGGTTGGAAAAGCAGGGCGTCACGTGACATCGTCCACTTGATGAGAAATGCATGCATCTTATGAACATCGGCGAGTGTGTTGAATCTATCCACTTCAAAACATGTGGTCTAAAATATAAATATCATTATTCTTATCTTATAAGCCCCTTTTTTCACTTTTTTAATTGTCCACTTGCTTCTTACACTTTGAATTCAATGTCCCTAATAATTCACTACCACCAACAAATATCAAGGGATTACGCACACAATATTGAAAGGATACGGTCATTGAACTCTCAGAGATATCTCAATTGGGCCACTGAACTTTAAATTCTATCTCCCAAATTGATAAAAATAACTTAGATGACAATAATACCGCAACGAATCTTCAACGTAATTGCTAATTGACATGCCGACTTATTACTATGTTATGTCAAAAAAATTGTTAAAATAATAATAAAAAATTGTCGTTTAACCTTCAACATAAAGATATTATAACCTTCGTTTTATCAATTTTTGTTTTAGGGTGTGACGTAACTAAGAAATTTTAGTCAATTTGAGGACGATAGGTAATGAAATTTGAAATAGGGTTAGATTTTAACAACCCAGCAACATGAACAAGGAGAATTGTCAGACTACATTACAAAGGGACATGTGTCGCGCATTCATTGGACCTGAGACAAAAAATAGTTTTATCTACACATTTTTCTAAAAATTATTATTCAAAACTCCATTTTCTACAACACGGGCTTACCTTATACTCAATGGAGTCAATGGAGAGAGATGAGTCTTAACTTAGTGAAAAAGACGAAGAGGCTAAATTATAAACCGTGGGCGTTCAACGACTTGAAGAGCTAGACGCGGAGACATATTACCAAATTTGCCCCATTGGGTAATTTAAAACATTTTTTTCTCCTACCAAACACGCAGTATTTGAATATATTCACTACTCAACCATATTTTTTTTTTTTACTCAACTACATTAAATTGAATAGAGATAAAATAAAACGAGGGAGATAATCCATTACAACGTAATAAACATGCTTAGCTTGACAAAATACGGAAAATAATGTGTATGAACTTTAATTTCCGAAAATTCTGTTATCATGGAATTATCATGAATTTTGAGTTACTAGTCAAAATTAATGTTGCATAGTATTAGCAAAAAAAAAAAAAAAATTAGGGCTCCACATTCATTTAAAAAAAAAAAATGCATTTTGTAATAATGTTATGATGGAGAATGTGTGGTTAAAAATAAGAAAAAAAGTTTTAAGTTTGCATGTAATATTATTTTATTAAAAAATGTGCGATTGAAATATGGTCACATCATTGTTCAAGAATTCATTTTGATAAACAAAATGGGATTGACTTAATTAATATTATTCAAATACATATGTGAGAGTTATTGAGTCATTTAGATATCAATTTGCCAAGGTTAGACCATGAGGTAAATCAAGAAGAAAATTCTTAATCTTGATTAGAAGAAAACAAAATCTAAGACTCTTCGAACCTAAATAAATTAAACCAAAAGATTATGATACATTAAACAAAAAAAATACGAACTTCTTTCATAACCTAGAAACAAATGAAAAACTTTAATAAAAGTCGTCGTGGCATAAATTTTGAGAATCTTGATTTCAAAAACCCTTTTACGGGGCCAATAAGTAATGAGCCATGATAATGCAAGATATGAGGGTGAAAATCATTCATAACACTATCTTAATCGGTTCATTAAACTTCAATTTGTCTCAATTGGGTCACTGAAATTCAATTTTGTTTCAAATTTTATGAAACTGGGTTGAAGTTCAACCATTTGAACTTCGATGATCCAATTGAAATTCAGCTGAAATTTCAGCAACCGCAGATGAAATTTACCCAACTTTAGAATTAAACATAAGGCTAAAATGGTCATTTCAAGTCATTAGCAAAAAATAAAAAACAAAAGCATCGTAGACTTTTGAAACTTCGAGGAAATTATTAATTAAAGAATAGAAAATAGAAAGAAAAAGTTGACGAACCATTATCTCCAGCAGCAGTTGCAAGTTGATTAAGAAAACCAGCTGGTGAGCTACTGTGACGAATCAAAGTTGAACGAGAAGACGACGCGCCACCAACAGCACCACGGCCACTTCCACCACCAATGGCCATCTCATTAAAACCATAAGACCTTTGCAACCCAGCAGCCTTATTTTGTTGTTCTCTAGGATTGTTTTCTCCACCACCATTATTACTGATCCCATCCTTACAAATGGATTCAGAAGGTTCGGACGAGAAGAATCGGGAAAATTCACGACTGCGACCAACAACTGAGTCGACGGCTGCAGTTAACAGCGAGCCAGGGGCTGAGCCGTAACGCATGAGGCCGCTGCTGCCGGTGCCGCCACTGCCATTGTGGCCAATTGAGCCTTGTGATGATGAAGAGGAGGAAGATGGGTACATATTCTTGTTCTGAGAGCGAGAGAGAGAGAGAGAGAGAGGTGAAGGAGAGAGGGAAAGATGGGGAGAGTTGGGATTTTAAAAGTGGATGCAACTTGTAGAGGAAAAGTCTGGGCGTAGTTATAATATTACAAGTGGTGGTAGAAAATGAGGCCTCATTCACAACAGTGTCCTTGTCAGTTTGTCTAATATATTTACTTGGCGCAAATTATAGTAGGAACTAAGAAGCAATGGTTGGGGTGGAACCCTAAATCGATAAAAAGGAAAAAAAAAAATGGCAAAAGGTCAGATGGTTGAATTA
>CAIGRP010090101.1:8567-42821 GCA_903798385.1 Fraxinus cuspidata
GGGGGGGGGGGGGGGGGGTAATGTTCTTGTTTATTATGACCTATTTCTTAATTGCTAATGATATATAGCATAATTGGATTAAGGTTTGACTGCATTAGTTATATAGGAGACATCTGAACTGAGCTGTACTGTGAGACTCTTCACGAGATGGTCTAACAGAAATGGAGTGTTTGCTTGTAGAGTCCTGATGAATCACTTGATCCAAAAGCTTAATATGTTTGATAAGGACACATTTATATCATTTAAATATTGATATTTAATGTCATTTAAATATTGTTTTCAACAAGTTCATGGAAAGTAATTTTCTCACTTAAGGGAGATCAGTATTTGTGAGAGTAACATTAATAACTTCTTCAAGGTTTTGATTTACCAAGCAACTGTTGTGGGAAAAAAAATACTATATGTTAACTTCTTTTATATAACTTGTGCATCATTACTTTATCTTATGTGATCCCCTATTCATCCTCATTATTATTCCTTCCCATTTTCCCGTTTGCTACAGGTACTTCTCTTATGAACATTTTTACGTCATATATTGCAAATTCTGGGAGCTGGATACAGATCATGATTTTCTGATCGATAAAGAAAATCTCATCAGATATGGTAACCATGCACTTACCTACAGGATTGTTGACAGAATATTTTCTCAGGTTCTTATGTGTGCTATTATTTCTATTAAAGCCGCATTGCTTTGATGACTAAATTATTCATTAATCGACGCTTCTTCGATTTCTTCAAGTAATTAAATTTTAAATTGTCTAAGGTCCCCAGAAAGTTCACCAGTAAGGTTGAAGGAAAGATGGGATATGAAGATTTTGTTTACTTCATATTGTCAGAGGAGGATAAGTCATCTGAGCCTAGTCTTGAGTATTGGTATGTGCACTCTCTTAATTATAAGCACATCAAGCTAAGCCTTTTTTCTGTTTGTACCCTTTATTTACCAAAATAAAAAGATGTCACCAGTATCCATGCAAATTTGGTTTTTGCACTTTCGAATTTTTCCTATTCTGAGGTATTTTAACCATAGGCTCATTATAGATGACAGCTAAGTTTGAATTTATTTTGAACCACACAGGAGAATGAAGTTACATGTGAGTTTTGAGAATTTATTTTTAACAGTTTTGATCTTTGAGTGAATGGAAATGGTCTGCTTCTGGATTGTAACTTCTGGCAAAGATCTTTTATGGCTGGGACAACTTGATTTTTTGGGGTTGAAAGGGTGTGGTTATTCGGAGTCATTGTCCGAAAGGGGCTAGTTTAAGAGTTACAGATAACCCAAGGAAAAATAATATGGTTTTACTTGCCCTCAGTTTGAGTATCCTGTAGAAGCTGATAAAATTATGAACGAACTAAATGTCCGAAACTCTGGTTCCTGAAAATATGGCGTCAGGGAATTTTAAAAATTTAGATTGATTACTATGTACATGCAAAGAGGAAGAAAAAAGATTAATTGTAAGAATTAGGAACAATAGATTAAGCCTCCGTTTGGAAAATTTATAAATGGTTTATAAAGAGAAATAGTAGTGGGTCCCATGAAATGTTTGGATATTAATGGGTATTAGTTATGAATTTGTAGTTGAAATTCATGTTTAATTTTTATTGAATTTATAAACTATTTATAAATTTGTATCCAAACGAGACTAATTGATGAATCCTTCTCAGCCATTTAGCTTATATTGATCAGTATCTTCTATTTTGTTCTATATGAATGTAAAACTAATTATATTTGTCAGGTTCAAGTGCATAGATTTGGATGGAAATGGAGTTATTACGAGGAATGAAATGCAATTCTTTTATGAAGAGCAGTTGCATAGAATGGAATGCATGGCCCAGGAGCCTGTGCTTTTTGAGGATATTTTGTGCCAGATGGTTGACATGATTAGTCCAGAGGTGCATTTCCGATGGACCGTTTCTTAAAAAATTTCATCTTTGTGTATCTTGCTTTGTTCTTTTTGTCTTACCATGCTTTAGGTGCCTTGACTAGCAGTTCCGTGGAGCAATATAACTTTTCTTTTATTTTTTTTTTCTGAATTAAATTCTTCTACAGCAATTGCTTGTTATGCTTTTCTGGTAGTACCATTATTTTGCTAAACTATTATGAAGTTCTAGCTTGGTGTTTAAAGGGCCCTTTTAATTGTTCAAGAGTCATGCTTAGAAGATGGTCTGGCCCAAGATGGGATTACAAAACAACGTTCAAAGGCTCGTTATAAACTCCTGGAAGTTCATATAATCATTTATCTGGTTCACGACACGAGGTCATTATGGTGTAAAAAGATTCTGTTTTCGGAAGATGTTTGGGATGGTAGTGTTTTTTTTTTAAATTATATAATCTGTATATTTCTATTGTGTATGCTGATTTTCTTCCAAACGGAGGCATGAGTTGAGACTACTAACTTCCTAGAAACTTGCAGAACAGAAAAATTCTAGGTTAGCTATCCTTGAATTTTTCCTGTAACCTCACCGTTTAGGTGAAATAGTGGATTATTTTCCTGCAAGTCTTATGTCTAAGCTTTGGCTGTTTTGCCTTGTTACCCAATCTTCTAATCTTTTAAGTGCTTTTGGAAATAACCTTTGCACTATTATAGTGATTGATTAGATGGCTTGCAAGGGAAGATCAATACATGTTATTTAGTACAAAGGTTCATAGTGTGTAATTTGAAGAAAGGATTCTGAATGCAATGACTTTCTGTTTTACATTCTAAAGTTTTTAGGTTGGTTTTTCATAGGAAGATCTATACTTGTGATTTCGTTCATTGGTTCATAGTGTATTGTGTATAATCTGATGAAATGATTTGGAATATTTTGATCACGCGTTTTACATTGTAAAGTAGCAAGGATACTATGGTGTAGATTGTTACAGGAAGCAGGTTTAGCTTGGATGTGTACCATAAGATGCAAAAGCCAATTTGTTTCAGTTTGTAGTAGGGGTTTTATTGTGGAAATCAGTAGTCTCATCCAATCTTTGGGTAATATGACTGAAAGAAATGGTAGAGATTATTGAAAGAAAATCGGAAGTTTTTTTTTTTTTTGAGTTATAGGAAAAGCCAAAATTCCTAGTCATGTTATGGGCCTCTTTGTCCACGGAAGGGTGTCCTTTCCACTAGTTTTTAATTGGAAAGAAGTAATCTTTTCTTAATTTTTAATTTTGTGTATAGAGGATACCTTGTCCTACTCCATGAATAGGAAATACAGTCCTTTGATTAATAAGGTTCCACTTCTTATCAAAAAGAAAAAATTAAGCTTAGAAGAAACTGACTAACTGAGCGAAGTAGACCATGATAGGGTTGTAATCAGCCGGAACTTTGTGAGTTTTATGACATCTTAGGTAGAACTTAATACAAAAATTCTAAAGAGTGCTGGTTCTGAAAACTGAATCGTATTGGCATCTTGTGAACATCGTGGCTGAGCAAGTTGCTCTCATAGACACTTCCTGTTTGATGTCAAATGTCAGTTGATACTCATGTTTGCACTTGCCAAAATCCACACATTTCGTAAAACCCAGAAGTATTATCCACTTCTCCACCACTCATTTTTATCTATTTATAAACACTATTGTTTGTAAACACTTCCCAAACATACTCATATCATATAGATTTTTGAGTTGATGGATCCTTGATGACACGCTGTACTTTAATTCTAATTGGCTTATACTTGTTATAACTTCTTGTGACAAGAATTATTTCATATTCAGGACGATAGCTATTTTATGTTGCGTGACTTAAAGAGCAGCAAGCTCTCTGGCAGTGTTTTCAATATCCTTTTTAACCTCAATAAGTTCATGGCTTTTGAAACTCGCGATCCATTTCTAATTCGCCAGGTAATGCTTGCAGCTTCATTATTTTTAGTGCATGCTTGTTGACTGCGATTTTCAATATGCTTAGCAGGGTTGGAATGATTTATTTCCCCCTACTTTTAATTCCTGAACAGGAACGCGAGAACCCAAATTTGAATGAGTGGGATCGCTTTGCGCACAGAGAATATATTAGGCTATCAATGGAGGAAGATGCAGAAGATGCCTCAAATGGAAGTGCAGATGTCTGGGACGAATCTCTTGAGGCTCCCTTTTGAGTTCTTTATGGTGAGATACTTGTTGACCCCGGGATAGAGTTCTTTTTCAATCTATTAATTTTCATTCTGATGATCAAGATTTCATCTGGATTTAGTGCATCACCACCTCTTTATTTTGATGGATAATTACTGTGTTTTGAGCCTAAAGTAACAAGATTCAGACTTTATGGGTCTCCATATGGACAATCATCAGTCATTTTGATGAGGTAAAATGGAGACAAGAAGTATCAGATGTTCTTCATTATTAATTTGCATAGCCATGATTCTTGACAACCAAGAATGGATATGGTTTATACTGAACCAGAAAGAATGTTTACGTAAACCACTAAACCAGAATCAACTAAATGCAAGAAAATTTCACAAACCTATCCAAGAATCTTTACATGATGGGACAGATTAGGAGTTCCAGAATATTGAAAAGAAAAGAAATTGTCATTTTTTTTTAAAATTCTCTATGCCTTAAAATAACACTTGGTTCTCTTTCTCCACATAATGCTATAAGGTGCAAGCATCCACTCCTGCCTGCAGCAGTCTCTAGTAATTCATTCTTTTCACCTTTCCATCATATCCTTCCATCCCAAATAACATCAACATTTACATTGTTAATCTTCGCAAGTAACATCTGAACTGGCTTCACCTCCTAGTCGGCTAGTCCTGTAGATTTCATCTTAAATGCAAGTCCTGCAGAACATTGCCCCCTTAGAAATTAGCATGGCATCAACTGCCCTCTTTTTTGGTGGTTTCATATTTGAAAATATGAGGGAATTGTCCTTTATGACCACCTCTGTGCACCACATTGATTCAAAATTTGTCTATACACGTTTATTGGAATAATGAAATAAGCACGTTTGAAAACTCATACCAGGTATTCATAATAATACCTTTCCTCAGAGCTATTCCATATTTCTATTGAACAAAAAAAAAATTGATCATATGCATTTTTCCACTACCATTTATTTAAATAAGTGCTGGAAGGACCAATCTCTCACCCACACTTTTCTTAGACATAGCGAAAGCTATCTGATGAGGACTCATTTTCCATTTATGATGACTGCTTTACATACGTTGAGATGCAGTTTGTAATACCAAGATGAGGTATTAAATAATTGATTGCTTCTTACCTATTTGGTTTCTTGTGTTCTTCGAATTATTTTCTTCACTATCCTCACAACTCTTATTAATTGTCTTCAGGTGTCCATAGCGATTCTTTGTAACATGCTTTTATCTAGCAGTAGAGGAGTAATTTTGGGGGAGAAGTGATCAAAGGGGATCAATCTGCCAATGAAATTTTGAGGTTATATGCGCATAGCATGCTTGCCAAGCTAAAGAATTGTTAATTCCAATGCATAGTGATTTGTAGTAGATTACTGAGGCTTGGCAAGAGCAGGCTAAATGGCTGGCCGCTAATTGGTTACAGATCACGTTAGTTTACAACTAGTAGGGCTTTTCCTTTTTGTAGTTCTGAAAAAAACAAATATAATTAATTATTTTATTTAGAGTCAATGTTCTTTTCTATTCCTAGTACAGTTTCCTTTATGGATTAGTGTTTTGTGATAACAGTGGTTTTTCTGCTTGATGCCTTCTTCAAATTCTTTTTCTTAGTTGTCTGCTAAATTTGCCTAGTAATGCATACGTATTGCTTTCTTTATATTTAAAATTTACACTATTGTCAACTCGTGGTGGTAGTTAGATGATATCTATATTCAGGCTTGCTTTAATTTGTGGGTCACCTTCTGTTTTGGCTGCCTAATGAATTAGGAAAAATTGCCTCAGTGGTCTTCAAATATATTATCAGGGTAACTAGTTAGTTACCAACCTTTTAAAAGGAGCAAAACTTGGAAGTGAGACACGTTTCTATGGGAGTCACATGACGAGTTTAAAGGGACATGATTACTATAATTAAAGTTTGAGAATTAACTTGTTACCATGCCCATAGTTGAGGAAGAGCAATGCAGTTTTCCGAAATGTGTTGTGAAGAATAATAATGATTTAGGAAATCCGAGTGATAGAACTTGTAAGCTGTCATATTTTGTTTAGCAAAATGACTGGTGAAAGCCTAAGTGAAGACTTCAAAAAACATTCCCAAAAATAGAGAAATCGAAAATACATGTGAACAAAGAAGGCGAGTAGACTCGCACAGAAGAACGAACCAAGATGAGAAAATAGACTTGCGGTCTAGATGCAACACGCTTGAAATCGACCAAGCAATTTGAGAGAAGGAACAAAATAAAAGCATCAATAAAATCCCAAACCACCCTAGAATCAATCGAAGGAAAAGAAAATCACGCGTAATGTTATCAAAAATCTGTACCTGTTTGATTTCAAATTGGATGCTTGAATACCACACGAACAGATCTTCAGTTGAGGCGTGTCATCGTTGCTCCTCCGATACTTACGCTTAAGTTAGAGAATTTATGCATAGGACTATTAGTTGAAAATTATGTAATGCATACCTAAATAATGAACTTTGGTCATGTATTTTTTGTGTAAATTTATTTTTTCTATATATTAGTCCAACTTGTAGTCCAATCCTGAATCCGTCTTTGAATCGATTTATGATAGGTAATTTGAATTGATTTATGATGGTAAGTAGTTTGGATGAGATAAAGATAATGGAGAGTTATAATCAAAGTGAGATTAATGTTTCTAGAAGGTGTGAGATACGGATAAGGAAATCGTACTCGTAATATCAGGCCCGACCTCAATCCTTGGATAATCGGAGGAAGATGAGCTCGAGTTCTTGAGTTTGAGTTCGGCCGTTACCATTTTTGTGCACATCAACACGTATTCAAAAGGCTTACTTAAGATCCGTTTTTTTCCTTCCAAACAAAGGTAATGAATGGGATCCCTACGCAGATACTTGCACATCAGAAAATGTATCCTCTGGAAGATTGCGTAGATTAATTATTACTTTGCTAGCTTAACCGAACATGCTCTAAACTGGAGAAAGCTTCGTTGTTACACTGGTATAAAATTGACATAATGTGGAACATATTATTTATGGATATCGACAACGTTGTACTTATCATTTATGTTTTATATAGTTTTTAGTATTGATGGATTTTTCGGATAAGTAATTAAGATTTTGATAAAAGAAGATGGCCAATAAATCTTACAAGGAGAATATATGTAAATGAGAATAAGATACTCAGTGATTAATGTATGTTTATATCATTAACCGATTCAAAAATATTGCGTGTTACGTGGACCTTCTCAATTTAATATACCATATATTGATAGTTTGATTCCCAAGAGATAAAGGGCTAAAATCGAAGGAGACAAAGAGTACAAATATTCCAAAACGCAAAACCGCAAAGGGCTGTATATTACCAGTAAGGATAAATTTAAATAAATAAATATGTCGTCTCTCTTGAAAATTAAGGTTTAGATGTGATAACCTGAGACAGATATTTGATAAGAATTAATTCAATTTGAACAAGATTAGAAATGTTGAAAATAAAATACAAATAAACGTGTCATTTTTCTAACAATTTAAACTTTTAAATGAGGTGCATCAAAATAAAACATGTTATACATGCCACAAAACTAATTTGATTATTTGATTTTTGTCATTTTTAATCCAATATCTCCACAAATGTTGTAACGCTCAATTCAACAATTAATTAAGAATAATATTTGTTATATTAATGAGAATATATAGTACATTTCAATTTTGTTTTCATTTTGAATTATGTAAAATTTACGTACGAGACAAATTTATTAATTGTCGCGTTAAATCAAAACAAAATTAAACATACTTCAAATAGAAAAAAAGACGCATGTAACAAAATTTCCCCGTTGTTGCCAATTAAATGTTGAAGATTAATAACGAGATTAATTGTGTTCAAAATTAATTCTTTCCCTAACAACTCAAATTTATAAATAAAATGACAACATGACATGCTACACTAAGATATTACAATAGTATAAGATATTACAATAGTATATATTTATAATATTAATCCGTAGAAATATTAATATATGTGGTGTTTAATATCATCCCTAATTGAGTCTCCTACTTTGTTGTAGTTGAGGGTAAGAATGGTATGCCAAATTATGAACCTGCAATTTACCCTTAAAAAGTCGGACCATGTTATATGTACATAAATGTTGATGTAATGGTTTACTCTCATGCGAGTTAGCAGATTTTGGTATATTGATCTTGTCAACACTTTTTTCAATCAATGCGTATAAGCAGTTAAATCCCAGAAAGTCGAATGAAGACAAGGAATTGCTCCCACTCCACCAACACATCAATCAATGTGGCCCCACTTTAATGGGGTTCAAACTAGAGCATAAACTCACCATTATTGCTATGCCCAATTACTCTTTTGTACTTTATTATAAAAGTTGAAAATGCTTTTAATAATCTTAACTTGATTGCTTTATTATATTGATTCTCTTTAATAACTATTTTTACACCTTCACCCTGCTTAAGAGTCACATAAGCCCAAAAAATTTAGCAACAACTATAAGTACGTCACCTGACGTGTAGCCTCATCGGTGTTAAAAAGTTAGTAACAACTACAGATTTCAAACCTAACATAAATAATAGGCTCAAACTTGAGAGGCCATTGTTGCATATCCACTCGGTGTGGAGCCATACAAGGCACAAAAGATAGTATGTCCCACATTAAAAATTGATTATTCTCCTTGCACAGGGAAATTGTGTACCATATAAATAGATGTTGACAGCACTGCATTGGATACTATCCAAAAAATACAATGTTGGTAGCACTGCATTGATTGCCAACACTGCATATGGGACTTGTACAGGGGGAATCCCTCTGTACAAGTAGCGTAGTCCTTGAAAAAATTCACATCATACTTTCAACATCGCTGCACTGGAAGAAAAGAAAGACCCTCTACACTATAAAATCCACACAAGTCATTCAGCATGCCCAATGCCTCGAACAGGTCTACTGAATTTTTGCCGAGAGGGCAATCGTCCTGCATTATACCCAACCCAAACTCATCGCAGAAGAGGCGACGTATATTCATGCCTGTTTATTTTCCATTGACAATCAGGGCAATCGTCCTGCATTATACCCAACCCAAACTCATCGCAGAAGAGGCGACGTATATTCATGCCTGTTTATTTTCCATTGACAATCATTAGAAGAAAATTCATATGCAACATTCAGAACAATATATATATAATATGCTTCTATTTACCAACGTACATGTAATTTACACAGTTTTTTAGCTTGTTTGGGTGCAAAATAAACTCCTCTTTCATAACATACAAGAGTTTCATAATTCAGGATTTACATCTAAAATTATCTTATTTACAAAAGTGACCCTTCCATTTCTTCGTCTCACATTTCAAGCAAGTCCAACGGCTGGCAGTCTTTACATGACTCGACCGCAGGAACCTCACATTGGACGATGCCATAGTAACTAGAAGCTTCTAATTAGCAATGGCACTACCAAAATCGATCCTTGTTGACACTCAAGTAACCGGACATAACTTTTCCTCCAGTATTCCTCATACCGTCAATAAGATAACACCATGTGGAACCTAATGCTCCAATGAAGTAATCAGATTCACTAGCCATCAAGAAATTAACAAGAGGATAATTTGTGCTTGTTTCCCGGCCTAGATTGGCTTCATAAGTTGCCATGCTGGTGTTCCCCACTTGGCGTGTCACGTTCGTGTAGTAGAATTTCCAATGAGGGTAAGATTTTGATTTATCAATTACATCCTGAAATTAAAGAATACTACTGTAAGATGACAGCAGGGAGAATATTTGACTAACCTCAAAAAAAAAAAAAATTAAAATTATAACTTTTTGTTTCCACACATTTTGATATGTTAGTTTTTTTCTCTTAAGTAGAAAAAAATATTTTGTAACTCACTTTAGTGTGAAATACTCAAAATAAATAACTTATTTAGAACATTACCAATCAAAAAAGTTATCTATTTTAAAACTTGTTATTATTTATTAGTAGACTTTTTAAGCTTAGCCATACATTCTTAGACCATTTATTCCAAGATTCAAAGGATTTAGGACTGAGATAACCTGCATTTCAGTAGATAGCCAGATGCTGTTAAGATGAGGAAAGCGCTTCCTGATTCGTTCAGCTAGATGCATATATTCATTGAATCCAACCACCTTCATTTCACACGATTTATCTCCCATTCTCACATGCATGCTTAACAAAGGGTGAGGAATCCATGGTTTCTGATTTGACCACACGAATTTTTCAATTTCAGATACATTGTTATCTTCTAATTCCTGCAGAAAAGCGAAAAGCTACTTATGAAAACCGAAACTAAACCCTGTCAAATTACAGAAGGCATAAAATGGGAATAAATACACTGGTGATCACTAAACCAGAAACGAAATTTTATGCACGTCACTAAACTTCAGTTTATTTCAAGTTGGACACGGAAGTTAAATACTTAAAACTTTGTTTTAAGCTAATCGTTCCGTACATTCCTGGAAAACTGACATTGCAGATTTGCAGTCAAGTTATTTCAAATTAGACTGTCGCATCTGTTCAAGCTATCAGACATTGATGGAATAGCTTGATTATAACAAATTGCTTAAATTCAGATAGAAATTTGAAACAAATTTAAGTTGAATGATGAACATGCGAAGAGTGACCAATATTAAATTCCACTAAAATTTCAGTGAACACTAGTGGATTAAGAATTACAGACCTCTCTTAAATCTCTGGAAGATGACATAAGAACCATTTTTGCAGCTTCCCATCCAAATGCAGCTTGTCGTGCTTTGTTTAGTAAGTGACATGTATATTCAGAATTAAACCTCATCAGGTAGCGCACAGCCTGATAAAGACGTTAATTATATCAGGCAAAGATCCAAAAAACCTATTGACTTGAAATTTTTATATTTTATTAAGGTAGAATTCCCATTCATACTACATTATTGAAAAATGAATTATAGAATTTCCATTCATACTACATCTATTCAATACTTATGCCTTTAAAGTAAACAAGATGGCATCACGTGATTATTGCTACATTAAAAACACCTGTGCTCGCCACCACCGACGGTCCATTTTGCGATGATGAGCAATGAGACTCCCATTTATCTCTGTAGTTGGCTGCATGATACTCCAAGGATTTCCCCATATCCTGGAGTACAAAATTGACATGTTCCGCTTCTTTAGAAGGTACACTTTGTGTTTAGAAGAAATTGAGGTAGAGGAGAGAAGTCTGATAATATGCATAACATTTTACCTAGGAATCCGTCCAGCCCATATTTCTTTTGAAGTATAATTGCCTTTCTTTGTTATAATCCCCTTTTCCCAGGCTTCTTTTTCTTGCATTAGCTCAAATGCACGCTTCCTACATTCCTGGGAGGTTTCGGGAAAGAAATAACAAGACCAACTAGAGCGTGATGAACCTGTAGAAAAAATGACTAATTTTTTTATCAATCGTGCAAATTTCTCATAAGGTGAAGTATTGTAATCATGAAAATGTAGTTTGACAACGTAAGAATTCGATTTTGTTCTAGATGGTGAATCATCCACGATTTTCAAGACTAACTCAAATATTGTCAATGTAATCATGTAATTTGATGTCATGCTAATAAGCGATTGTGGAACTTATCTTAATATTACGATTGACAACTTTAAATTTCATATCAGTGTGGAAGACTACAAATAACTGGGAAGAGCATGTTCATAGAAGAAAATGGAGGCACAACTCATTAGGAATTCTTATTAGTAAATGATGATAATTATACAAGGTTAGCACCTACACAAAACATTAAGAACATGTCTGGTGGGCAGTTCTAAACAAGTGATAACTTAAACACAAAAAACAAAATGCATTATAGAACTTTTGGAAATTGTCAACTCCTCAGGTTTTACCTTTGCAGCCATCATGGTCAGCTCTATTATAGTAGTCCGTGACAAGAATCCTTCTCTCGTTAATTGCAATAGCAAGAAGACCGCACATTCCGGCAACTTGTGCTCCAATACCAAATCCAGGCAATCTCTCCCAGTCAGCAACTAGAAATCTCACACTAGGATCACTGCAGTTTACTGGATGCTGATGTAGCCATATATCACGTTGTACTTTCCTGGTAAGTGGGTAGTTTTGTTCGTCAGATCCTGTGATCTGTAAAGATCCATAGATTAGTAACAAATGCCAGGATTAATGTAACCATTAGTTGTAATAATAGGGTTTAACTTAATGTAGTTTGGATGACTTTATCTAGTTAAATTAGTGATTATATTTATCTGACTACAGAGGCAACTCAACCCCTAGTTTTCTGCCTTCATATTTTTCTTTATTATTCTCGAAAAGATCTGTACAAAGTTTTTGCCTCAAACTCCCAATTTGCTTGAGCTCCCTCTCACATCCACAGTAGATCAAACACCCCTACATTTCCATGTAAATATTTTTTATCTTTCGTCCAGTACACAATAGGGAGGAGCAAGCACTTCCTTTCTCCATGTCTCCTCCACATGAGACTCACATTTCCGACAACTCTAAGGCACGATCAGATCTTAATTGCTACAATCGATGATGCAGAACGAAGTTCTTTGGCTAACTGATTAACAATTTCTTCGTAAACAACATATGCTGCATGCTACTATTCAAGCAAACAATGGATCGTTCTTTCTTCAAAAGGTACATCCCTACCAAATTATCTGAGATTCGTCAAGTTAATCTTCAAAAGATAATTAGAAAACATGATGACACTTACCCAGGGAGGATAAGATCCTTCAGATATCATCTGATCCCTGTAGTTCTTCAGCTGCTCATCAGTTATAGACAGTGGGAAGTCATCCAACCGTCCTTTCCAAATTGTCCAAGGCGGGAAAGACTCATTTCGAAGTCGTCTATCAAGACGTTGGTTTACTTCCGTACTCAACTTGCAGTTCTCCAAGTGAGGGGCTTTTGGTACATTGGATTTTCTCAAAATGGTCCACTGGGAGAATTGACTGTTCTCATCTATTGATTTACTAAGTAAGTCACTCCATGCTGAATTTAGTGAAGACACTTTCTCATCCATTCCAGGGCTAGTACTTCCCTGTGAATGCATAATTATTTCTCTCTCTCTCCGTATCACATTAATGTCTCCACCTGTAACATCTAACACATAACAAATTAATGTCTTATTTGTTAATCCAACCAACAGTGATTGAAGTACTTGTAGTCAAATCTGAAAGTTGTGAAACAGAGTGGCCTCAGTTTCTTATATCCCAACAAAATTAAATTAAAACTCACAGAGAAAACTATTAATAACTTTCCGCTAGATTGTAGGTTTTAGGGAGCCCAAAATTTCAAGGGAATTGACACTAGGAGGAAGATTCTCAGGACTAACGGTAAACGAACTAAATACACCGTAGCAAGCAGAAATTTCTAATGTTTGCAACTAAACAGTAGAATTCTATATAATGATTATCTTTTGTTCGCATATTTTCAAAATTGTCAGTTTTCATGCTTTGTGTCTGGACCAGTGCTTACTAAGATTTACTGCTTTTCCAATGTTGTAATTCCTAATTTCTTCTCATAACCATATACTAGAAAGCCGAATGTTGCCATCATTCTAGACCACATCAGTAACTAACACAACTTCAAAAATGGCTATCATCACGTCAATGACAAATTGGGGTTACTTGCACGCAAAGGATGCCATTGGATAAAGTGAATTGATTATCATGAAATTGTCTAAAGTCCAAAGCATTGATTCCCACTTTAAGTTACTTCAGATTCACATTTAAGAAACATTCCTTGGTACTTTTGACTGTAGCCCATGGGATGAATTTAGACAACCTCAAATAACTCATGAATTTCAAATACTAAAACATGTGAATGCTATAACAAGTAACAAGCAATGCTCTAATTCAAATCAAAATAGTATTCCAAAATAAAAAAATTTAGACTAAACAACAACAATAATAAGTAATAACAGCAAAAAAAAAATATATATATATTAAAACAGAGTAGATAAGCAGAAAATTGAACTTACTGATAGCTACTGGGCTAGAATTCAAAGAGGGGGTTCCAGTCGAAAATGTTGAAAATGAAATACCAACAAAGGCAGAAGCACCAAATGAAGTAAGAGCAGCCAGAAAAAATGAGGTAAGGCAAACACCACAAAGAAAACCCACCACACATAATTGGCATGGGAATGAACTGCCCATCTGAAAAGCTCTCTGTGAAACAACTCTCTCAAGAGATTTTGGATTCAAAGGCTCCATCTCTTTTCCTCAAATGATCATGTGTTCAATTTCAAGAAATGGAGACCTTTCAAAAAAATGTCATGTGCCCAACTAACTTATAATTGCAATCACATGAACCTACTTTCAACTTTTCTTTTTCTCCACAACATCTCCCATTTTATGTGTCAACTACAAATTAACATTAATTGTGATTAATTAGCTTGAATTGTTAGGTGGGTTTTAATCTAAATTAAAAACTTCAATAATCACAAATCACTGAACTGCCCCAGTTCTACCTGCAATAAAAATGAAACACCATCAGATAACCCAGAGTTCTCTACGACAACATGAAAAGTGGAAAAAGAACGTAGAAGAAAAACGATTGAAGCTGCAAAAATAAGAGGATTAAAGAAGATAAGTACCAAGAAACAAAAAAGTGAAAAAAAAAATAAAGAATAAAAAAGTGCAGATAGAAACGGAGAAAGACGGAAGAGTCAGCCATGGCAGACTCATTAATTATAGTCACGGATGAAAATGAAAATGAACAAGAAACAGTAGTATCGAGAAAGAGAGAAACCATGCACAGACACATCACACTCATTTTTACTTTTCTAATCGAATAATTTCAGTACAAACAAGAAAAGAAAGGAACCCAAAAAAGCAATCAATCCAAGGAACCAAAAATAAAAAGAAATGTGTGTCAGAAAATATCTAAAGGAGTTTCACGCATTTTCTTGCTTATTTCCAGCAAAAATCCAGAAAAGCAACAGAATCAAAATTTGTGAGAGGGCACTGGGAAGATACCCATAAATCTTTTCGAGAAGGTAAATCATCAGAGCATTCGTTCTCAATCACAGAGAAATATGATTTTTGCTGGGAATTTTCAATTTTTGTGTGTGGTTAAGTGATTACTACTACAACTTACTGGAAGAGTATGTCTGTATTTGGTGCAGGTGGAATATACAGTGGTCCTACACAACTCCCATCATCATCATTATGAGCTGTTTTTTCTTTCTTGTAAAATTTATGTTGATTTCTTTATCATCATAACCTTTTTTTTATTAATTAAAAATGAAAACAGATGAACAAGTGGGAATTTGATAATATGCTTCTGGTAATATTCAAAGCTACGAGAAAATAGGCTACAACCTATGATTAAGAGATTACGTGCAAGTATGGTAAAGGTTATGTATAATTATTTTCATTTGGTTGTCATTATCATCATTTTCAACAGAAAGATATCTTCTTCTACTTATTTTACTACTAAATAGCAGTTTAACTGTTCCGCGCCTGAATAGCAATTTATGCCAGATTGTGAGTTATCCAATCTCATTAGATAGTACTTTCTTTTTATTCTTTTAAGAATTGACTATTGAGTAATGGAATTATCTGACAATTACTAATATTTCATTAAACTCAAGATACTAGTAATAAATAAAATATTTTCATTGTAATTATGACTTGATCAAGAACAAATCAAATATTACGTGTCACATGTTAAAATCTTCACAAGACAAGAATGTCGGGTCGAAATCGACATAAAGAAAGGCAGGCCTAGCGATCGTGCACATTAAAGCGTCAAGTCATCTTTTTAATAATTTGAACTTTTAATAGGGTCTTACTACATGTACATATAAGAAATGTTTGCTTCAATAGAATCATTTTTTAATATTTAATAATTTATTTATTTATATACTCCGAAAATCTCTTGTAAATAGGGGATGTAATTAAAAACTAAGAAGAGTAAAAGCAAAACAAATTATAAAATTCTTTCCAACTAAAGACCAAATTAATAAACTCTTTAAATTGGTTCAAGATAAAGTGCAAAGCTCACCATAATTTATTTAATGTTTTATTAAAGATAAAGGTAGTTTTGCTTGAAAAGTAAGACTTTATAGAAAGTAGTTGAAATTTTGTATGTAAAGAAAGTAATTTTAAAAATTATAAGTAACTTAAAAGTACATTTAATTTATTTTTAAATATCAAATATCTCTCCCCTCTTGCAATTATATTAACGCAATTCAAAAGATAATTAATTGGGTCATTGCTTCTTTTAAGTTTTTATTACTATAGTTGAAGAGTTGGAGAAAATGCCAAAAAGAAGTGAAAGAAAAAGTAAAAAGTGGGGTTCAGTAATTCAATGAAAAGTATAGTCCAATTGTTTGCATCCGTGAGATAAAATGGTGGAAATTGCATCCTTCACCACAACTTATTGTCTCAATAACAACTAGGCTTTCAGCCATTAAAAATGAGCAAATTAACTTCTTAACCAATCTCCAATAGACTAAACTAATCTAAAATCAATTTTGTTCCAATATTATCAAGTTATATTTTGCTTCTCGAATTGAAATAGTGTTCACAAATCTAAGTAGGATATACTTTCGTAAGAGTCACACGACCATTTTGATGAAGATTAATCAAGTTGCTAAAGTTCGAGACTAACTTCCTAATTAAGTGCTTGTTTGACACTTTTTAGTTTATTATATAGTTTGCTACAAGACCATTTTCAATCATATATTCTCACAATAAAATAATCTACATGTATACAAAAAAAATTATTACTTTTTAACCATACATTCTCCTAAAAATTAATATTCAAAACTCTTTATTTCTACCAAAATGGTTGTCAAATAGGCTCTAAACATTAAAGATCAATATTACAACTTTTCCAATTGCTCGGAATAGGTTTGGTTGGCTAGCAAAATAGCTATTAAATGATAACTTTTGTACCCTAGAGACATCTACATATTATATTAGCTCCGTGAAAATGTGCGAAATCAATTTCCAATGGGTCTTTGTCCTGAACCAAAAGTTATTGTATGTTAGGTGGTAGATAATTTTTTTTTAATATAACCTTGTAGAAAAAATTTGAAACTCCTTAAAATACCAAAGAAGGGCGTCAAACAAACGCTTAGTTTAGCATAATATTGTATCATGGTTAGTATGAATTATCACGTAGATGTAAAACCATGCAATATAAAGAGGAAAATGTTTCTTACACATAGCAAGCTACATAGTAGAGTCAAGGTCACTTGACAAAATAGAGTAGTGTATAACTTTTAATTTGTGATGAGTGAATTTTCAATTTCTGTGTAATAATATATATATTCGTTTGGAACAATGCTATGTATTTTTATTGAGTAATGTTATTTGTCATCATGAACCATGATGATGGAAATATCATTGACTAATAGGTCCAATAACATGAGTTTCATATTTATGCATTTTGTTGAATATATCATTCAATATCACTATATAATCACATATGGTGATGATCCATTAATAATTTATCTATTTCGTTGGACAAAAAATTGATGTGGGTCAGTGTCATCTGAACGAATGCTAAGTATCAATGATGACATATAGTGTTACTCACTTGTTTGTGTTAAAAGACCAATTTTACATTGAAATACAAGTTAGATAATATATACACACACACACACACACACACACATAAAAACAAATTTAAAAATAGAGATTGTTATGGTCAAAGTAATACATCGTGTTCGACCGACCATGTTTGAGTATTTGCACTTCACCATAGTGGAAAAGGGAAAAATGTTGAGTCGATACATTTAGAGATAGTATAGATTAATTTCAAATGATAGAAATAGATTGGTTTGAAAATCATTAACAAAGATAGATCAACACGTTCTAGTTTTCCATAAAAATATATTCGTTCGAATCATTAATGTTACAATTGAAAGATTACGAAAAGAGTAATGATATACATACAAATTGGGGATGATCCCTGTATTAGGTAACATTTAATGATAAGGTCAATAAAGTGTCTCATACCCTTACATGTCAACATATTTCGCTCCACATTACATGTCAACACATGAGGATCCACTTGGATTTCATGTCAATCACAAAAGGACTCCATTGTGTACCCACGTGTCTTTGAACATTTGCACCTTGACCACCAAAGCACAATAAAGCAAAAAGATGATTCGGCAATCGAGGCTCCCCTAAGTAACGAAATCTGTAGAACTTTAACATTCGCTAGAAACATGATTGAAGGCCTCGATTATCAACATGACTAAAGGCCTCGTACTGCCCTCGGACTTAGACGAGAAACTTCTTGTGATTTCTGACATTGCATTACACTCATGTGCAACGATGAACTATTGGTCAACTGCTACCAAGCACAAACATCAAATCCTTGAAAATGGGATTTAATTATGACTTCTAATATAATAATGAGATAATGTCAACTCAATAAAATGACAAAAATGCCCCTAAAAAGCCTATAAATAAGATTATTGCACAATGAAAAAAGTTTTGAAAAACTTAAATCCAAACTACTACTCTAAAAAACCGCCTCAAATTGAAAGCACGTATCGGGTCGGACCTTCGAAAATTAAAACATTATCTACGATCGAGAAACACTTTCTGGCCAAAAGATTTCTGTTTACTACAAAAGTTGACTTCCAAAACACAATCAAAATCCCAAAAAATGGAAAAACCTTCTGAATTTGGGAGTAAAAAACTACCGTTGACTTAAAAAAAAAAACAACATATATATATATATATATATTTATATATATATATATATATATTTTTTTTTTTCTTATTTTGTGTTCCACATGGATGATCCCCAATATATAAATAAATAATAGTACTTGTATATGATGAGAGTTAATTCCCTAAATAGTCACTGAACTTTGCCAAAAGTTTTAAGGAGATCACCGAACTTCAAAACTTTCCTAAATAGTTACCAAACATTGCAAAAAGTTCATAAGAAGTTACTGAACTTCAAAACTTTCCTAAATAGTCACTGAATTTTGCCAAAAATTCCCATGAGATCACCGAACTTTGCAAATTGGGACCACATACAACAATGGTTCGGTGACCCCTAGGAACTTTTTGTAAAGTTGAATAGTTATTTAGGGAAGTTTTAGCAAAGTTCAGTGACTATTTAGGGAAGTTTTGAAGTTCAGTGACCCCCTATGAACTTTTTGCAAAGTTCATTGACTATTTAGGTAAGTTTTGAAGTTTGGTGACATCTTGGGAACTTTTGGCAAAGTTCAGTGACTATTTAGGGAATTAACCCTATATGATGAAGTTATATAATGTTTTATATAAAAATGAGTGTCAAAAAGAGAGTGATGTAGTTTTTTTTTTTTATTATTATTTGGTTGACCATTATGTACATGTATCACATTCGATTTTTGAGCAGATAATATAGAGAAAAATTAGCTCTTTCAAACTTTTCGTTAACTTCTTTCTCCCATAAACATATATTAAAGGATTTAAAGACTAATGAAAAATATTTCTATTTTTATTGTCAAGTGTGAAACGAGTTAACGGAAGTTACCATCCCATTGTTACTGTGGGTCTATTAACACTTTATTGTTAAGAGTGTGAAGCGAGTTGACGA
Organism: Fraxinus cuspidata; assembly: GCA_903798385.1. Lineage (NCBI taxonomy): Eukaryota > Viridiplantae > Streptophyta > Magnoliopsida > Lamiales > Oleaceae > Fraxinus > Fraxinus cuspidata. The sequence goes on from CAIGRP010090101.1 coordinate 28,168, forward strand.
AAGATATCATCTCGTATTTTTCAGCCCATCAGGTTGACACGATGGTTAAAGGCATCTAGCCCGAGGAGTGGAGTCACAATTTTTTTTAGGTGTGGGACACATGAAGTGAAATGTAAATTACAATAAAAAAATATATATATAAACTAACTTTATCATGATGATTTAAAATGTATTATAAAATTGCATGAATATATCATATCGAACAATGTTCACTAACTTATTACCGTATCAACCAAATATGAAATGTTTGTAGTTTACAACTCGGTAAATATTAGGAACAAATAAGAAAATCATATAAACTATATAAACACATAACTTCTATTCTATTAATAATTTCGTTACTTAATGTAAGCGCAAGAATAAGATCATAGATAAATGAGAAAACTTTATTAAAGAAAACCTCAAAGTGTATAAATTATATCTTTACAAAAAGGTAAATCTTAATTTACGTTTAACAAATAATTAAATTGTTTACCAAATATTAAAATTAGCAAATATATTATTTGCATTTTAAGCAAGGTACGAAAATCCCCCGAGTGACACTGAAACCTAATGCTAAATCCGCCAGTGTCGAGCCTAATAACTTTGTCGATATTTTTTTCTCCTTTTTATTGTTTCTTTGGAGAGAAAAAATATTAAATAAATAGAAAGGGTCCACACAAGCGTGTCCGGAAGGTTTTTTCAAAGTCTAAAAGCACTACTTGAAGGTTAAATGCTATTTTATTTAAAATATTTGTTTCTTGACTGAAGTCAAAAAGTACTTAAAAAAAAATCAATTTTAAAAAGTTGTGTTATGAACGCCAAAATTTTGAATTTCTCTAAAAAAAAAAATTATAATCGAGCTTTTACGGAAAGCTATAAAATACATTTAGCCCCTGTTTGTGCTCCATTAAAAATAGGGTAAAAGCTCTAAATCTTTGAAATATTAATAGATTTTTTTCAAATCTTTGATTTGTTGCAACCGTCACCTCTAACATTTTCAAATGTTGCAGGTAAAATCGTTTTGGACAGTTTTTCATCCATAATTCTGTCAGTTGACCAAAAATTAATTTTGACCACATTTTTAATATTTTAAAAAGAGGCAAAGTAATTTTACATTTATCACATTAAATAATTAAATAAAAAATAAGAAAAAGAACTTATCATTGGATTTGAGTTCCTTGAAAATTTGAAGAAGAAGTAGAGTTTATTCTGCAAACGAGCTCGATCCTCAGTTTGGGGGATCTCTTGTTAGTATATTGCAAGATTATGAAGAACGAGTTTGGCTTGACCCAGATTTCGGCAATCAGAAGCTACAAAGAAAAGGAAAATGTGCCCAAGGAAATGGGAAGATTGGTAGGAAACAGGTTGATCCACGCTCGAAAAAATCAATTAGGAAAAGGTGCACCCCGACTGGCCACATCTCTTTAAAGGTTAGAATTGGCAAAGAATCGATCCAAAGTTGCTCCATTAGTAATGACTATGGATTTTCATGCAATTGAGTATTGAAAATACACTGGAGGAAGGAGTTCCCAACAACCATCATGAAATTAACTGCCAGGAGGAGGTTGATAATTTTGTGGCATCCATTGATAGTAGGTGTTCGGATTCAAGATCTTCGCCTGATTCAGTAGTTATAAACTCGGTTCAAGAACCTCCAATTTTTTAAAAAAATTCAGAAGGCAATGTAGAAATGAATCCTTCTTCTGGGCTTCTTGTTGCTCATGAGTCATTCAAGTCACGGAGCTCCGAGACATTGTTTCCTAAAAAATTGCCTAAAAGCTCTAGAGCAAAGGAACGGAGCAAACATACGTTCCGAATGTTGGATTTATCCAAGAAACATAATGCTTTTAAAACCCCAGATTTTGTACCAAATAATCCTCAAATCATCCCACAGAGTTAGAACTCTAGACTAGAGCAAACAAACATTGTTCACCAAAAATTCGAAGAAATGCATACGAGGCTGAGACCATAGACCCACAGGCTAAGTTATAGCTTTTATTTAGTGAAGAAAAACCAAAAATAGAAGAAGATATATTCTTAGAGATCAAGAGAGGTCTTCAATCATTTCATGGAAAGTTAAAACCAATTCTTGATTGATGTTTTTTTTTTTGTTCTTCTAATGGGGCATTTGGGTTCGAGGTGGAGGTGGAGGTGGAGGTGGTGGTGGTCGGTGTGGATTTTGGGTTTGAGGTGAGAGTGAGTGAGGGTTGAGAGGAAGAAAACGATTGTGTGTGTGTATTTTTTTATTTAATTATTTAATGTGATAAATGAAAAGTTACTCTTTTGTTCCTTTCTAAAATATTAAAAATATGGTCAACATTAAATTTTTGGTCAACTGATATAATTATAGATGAAAACTGTTCAAAAGAGCTTCACATACAACGTTTGAAAATGTTAGGGATGACGACTACAATAAATAAAATATTTAGAGAAAGTTTACTAATATTTTAAAGGTTTGAGACTTTTGTTGCAATTATCTTTTAAATAAATAAAATGTTTAGAACCTTGCTACACTTACAAGGGCTTGTTCACAAAATTCATAGAGAGGTGTACTTGGCAATTTTTGGTCGAGAGTTGGCAAAAAAAAAAATGAAAATGAACTAAAGCTTAGGCTCGACTCGAGCAAAATATGTCCGAACTTTTTTAGGCCAAAGCTCGACCAAAAAAATGAGGCTCGGCCCGAGCTTTAGGCTCGAGCCTTAGCGGGTCGAGTTGGGTCCGAGCCGAGCCGGCTCGTGTTTTTTTTAAAATTCGTTATAAATCTATAATTTTTTATAACGTATTTAAAATTTGTGCAATTTATACGTGTTATAAATAGTAACTAAATATTAATATATATATAAAAAATACATTTAAGCTTAATTTTTTTTTTTGAAAAAAAGTGAAAAGACAGATGTCTACAACGTAGACAATTGTATTTTTTAATTTTTTTTATATTACTTAGTCACGGGCCGATGACGAGCCACGTGCCGACGCCCCAAAATGAGGCTCGTGGAACCGAGCTAGAGCCGGGTCCAACTCGAGCTTTTTTCAGGCCGGGCCGAGCCTGAGCCGATGAGCTTTTTTGTCATCCCTATGCTGCCATAACAGTACTTGTAAAAAATCTATGAAGAAAACCTCAGTACACTTGCATTTTTCAAATGTTTATACAAAATCAACTGTTAATTCAATATTTTTGGAACCAAATAATCAATAGTTTTAAGTAAAGCTCTATTATCAAAAGTTATATGTAAAAAGCTACTCATAACATATGTATAAAACGAATTTTTACATGTAAATGAAGTTGTACCAAACAAACTTTTATACGATAGGAAGCCGAATCATGCTACATGTACAATTTAATTTGACAATATTAATTGAGAACCCACATTTGTCAACATCATATAACTTCATTTTAAAAACTGTTTTTTAAAATCAATTGTCTGAATTTTTACAACATCAACACTGTCAACCATTATTATTAAGTATGATTGTACGAATAACATAATTGAAGGAAGCCAACCCTTCCCGTGCTTGCCCGCCCCCATATTTCTCCATTGATGGAATATGGGTTACAAGAAATTATCAATTAAACTTAGCCCTTGTTTGAAGTTAATTAATATTAGATTTTTAATAAGTTTTAATAAAAGTTGATGAAATTTGTTTTTAAAAAATTATGAATCTCACAGACATGTGATTAAAATTAATTGTTAACTTTAAATTAATAATAAATTAGATTTTAATATATGGAAAACAGGAATATTCACATATAGCAAGATTAAATCATCTATTTGAATTAACTATAGATTAAATATCTCAATTTCATTAAATTCTGTGCTAAACCAACAGCCAACGGTCATATTTTTTCAACTTCTTCAAAAGTCTCTACTCATCACACGCTCTCCATCTCAAAATCCCACCCCAACCCTCCATCTCCTTTAAACAGGATTGCACTAACTTTTGGAGAAAAGGTGAAAACCCCCACTTTTGGGAACTCAGTTGTGGCTCAAGATGGGATGTTTTGCTGTCTGTTTTGGCACTTGGAAGCATAAGAAAACCATACAGGCATGTGGTGAAACTCCTCTCAGGAATCAGGTAAAATCTGAACTCAAATCTTAGTAAATATAATGGAAAATCCAGTTCGTATTGAATCATATATTTAGAGTTCTTTCTTTTTGTTTTTTCCTGTATCCAGTGTTTATCTCCCTGCCATGAAATTCAAGAAGCAGTCAAGCTTTTAACTGCTAAATCCCTAAAAGAAGGGGAGATTGTAAATGCCATTTCAGAATCTGTGTAAGTTATCACTTGCTTTGAACCCAGTTCTTGATTTCTCTTGTACATTAGTAATTTGTTTGATATAGTGGACTCGACAATACTCAACTCCATTAAAGAAAAAAATAAGGCTTTGTTAGTGACAGGACCACATGGGCCCTGTCAGGGGACGCAAGTGGCGCCCCCTATTGGCTGGGGGTCTGTCCGCACAAACCCCCAGCCAATAAGCATGCGCCCCTGTCCAGGGCCCGAACAGCAAAACACAAAGAAATAAGCTAAATAGCAGTACAGTACAGGTTGCAAAACCTATCTTAAAATTTTCCCCGCTTTATGTATATATATATGGTTTAATCCATTTGTACATAATGGATTACCCCCTCACATTTGATTCATTTTCTCATCTTTAATCAGATGTATAAATGAAGAGCAGCTGAATAGTAGTGCCCCAGAGAGAGTTACATTTGATGATTGGAAAAAGGATGGCCTGACCAACATTGAGAGTAATTTGGTGAAAAATGAAAATGAGAAAGTGGGAAGGGAGAAGAAGAAATGTGAAGAAGACGGCTCAGATTCAACTGTCTCAAGCCTTATATCATATCCTCCAAACCGTAAAGTCCAAACCAACATTGTTGAGAGTAATTTGGTGAAAAAAGGAAACGAGATAGTTAAAAAAGAGAGAGAAACAGGCAAAGACTATGACTCAGATTCGACTGCGTCAAGCCTTCTCTCTCCTCCAAACCACAATGGTATGTTGAATAAGTTTGAATCTTGTTCGTCGTATTGTCCAGTCGTGTCTACTGATGAGCAGAAAGCATGCCATAGCCTCAAGTGTGCTTGTTGTGATGGAAAAAGCGTACAGAAGGACTTGGAAGAATACAATTCTTTGGATCATTTCAAAGGGAACGTTGATGGAGGAATAGGTGATTGTGGGTTCATACAAGAGGAAGAGTCCTCTGAATCACTGTTTTCTTTATCAATAGATTCAAGAAAACATTTTTCTGCTGCTGAAATGGGGGAAAAGGAGGTAATTAGTCCATTAAAACCTGCTAATTCTGTATCGACTCCTGTAGAAAATCTTAGCCAAAAGAAATTTGTTAAGGTGAAAACAGTTAGTACTACATTATTGAATCGAGGAGAAGAAAAGGAGAATATAAGTTTGGAGTCAGATCTTAAGCAATCAATTCAGCAGCCTAAACTAGAATCTGATAATGAGATTGCTGTTGAAACTAGTCTTTCAAGCTGGTTAGCTGAATCTGAAAAATCATTCAAGAATGAAAATAGTCCAAGTTCTGTTGGGAATTCTTCTGAGAGGTCCTCCAAGTCTTTGAAAAGCTTTGGAAATAGGCCAGTTTTGAAGGCACTCACTTGTAAAGAGTTTAATGAATCTTTGTCCTCCCAACAAACTTGGAGCCATGGGTCGGATGATGTTCCCAGTATTGGTACAATAGGGTGTTATTTGCAGCATACATTGAGGGTGACCGACATGGACTGAAGCTTGCGTTGCAGAGGAATTACGAGTGAGTAAATGTAAGGTCATAAATTGCAGTGGCAGTGGATTTGCCCAAGTTTAGGACATAAATTAATTTTATTTAAATTTCAATGTTTATTTTCTTGCAACCTGGTCTAACAGCAATCTCTAAAAGGCTTCATAAAACTTCATTTTTTGTTTTTTGAAACTCAACTGGAAATTCTCGTTAAGTTAAATCACCGTGAACAGAGATGCAGGAGGTGCAAATTCATAATCCACTCTGTTCTGGTTGCTAGGATCATTGCAACAAAGACCACTACTCAAAAGTCACAACAATATCAGACAAAAAATTCCCTCACTCGGCACAAAAGAAAAACAAAACAAACAATTAACCTCGGCTTCATAGAATTTGTAAAGAAGAAAAGATGAATACAACAATTTCTCTATTTGATCATAAGAGAGGAAAGATAGTCAACACACAATCCATGAGAAAAGGGTATTTTACAATGGTATTTTGGACATTTTTTCATGCGATAAAAGTTTTTTAAGTATTTAATCATCTAGAGTGAGAACTAAATCGATATTACACTTATTTCGCTAGAGAGAGAGAGAGAGTTAAAATCAACATTCTCAACACTATCCTTCTGTATGCAGTGCTTTAATTTGCACCTGAGGCTGGCAGAACTCGAGTTTGATCATACTGTAAACTCCAGACAAATGAGCCAAAGCATCCCAGTCGAGGTCAAACAGTAGGTTTTACATATCTTGAAAAAGCCTTCTGATTTGGTCCACTGTTGCAGGCATTAATGTAACCGGGCAACGCTTGTACTGTGGATGGATAGAGACAGAAGAAAGATGCTGGTCAAGGTTCTATAATCAGAAGATAATTACATAGGACATGAAAATTACAGAACAAGAAGAGGCAAAACTACCTCTGTATTGAAATAAAAATGAGAAGAGAATCACCATTTAACAACTGTCAGAAGCATCAAGATGAAAATCACTAGGGTCTACTCTTTCATAGGCATTGATATATGTCCTCAAGGCCATCAACTCATATTTAGAAAGGAAAATTTAATTTGCTTAAGATTATCTCATGCATTAAACCACAATCTTTTAGGTAACATAAACAACTGGTTAGATCCAAGAAACAATGGAGTTCAGCACACAAACATCAATATTTCTAATTCCTGGAAATTTGTGAATAATCGTCTAGTTTCTCACCTCAAGCCCCACCAAACGACTGTACCTAACAGAGGAAAAGCGAATGAAGCAAGATGAATTGCATTGGGAAAGTGAACAAAACATAAAACAGAACTTAAAAACCGGATTGTTGTAAGAAAACTCCATTTTGATCTCTCCCCGAAGAAACAACATAAATAACTTCTATATACAATGCAATTTTACCCTTATTCAAAAAGGAAATTCAGTAAGCATCCATATTCTTTTAGAGGGAGCTAGTCGTCTTAAAGCCCATCCAAAGAAGAAAATTAGTAGACAAAAGCACCATAGGTATTTATTGTCAAGGACTCAAATAAAGCTCATACTTATGAAATTTATCTGGAAGCTGAAAGCAGTATCACACTAATGACAGTTTGAGAATCTCACCTGATTGACATACTTAAATATACAAGTATAGCAAAAAACAAATCCTGAAATAGCCATTACTGATGGATTTGAACGCTTTTGAGAGCACAAAGGGCATAGTGTTCTATCAGGTGGCAGTGGAATTCCGTCCTTTGCAACCTGTTTCATAATGAAATATGTCATAAATTAAGGGTAGAGATAAATTTTTTCACAATAAAACACAGGAAAGCTTTCCTCGTTCTCCATTCTAAAGAAGTGCCTAATGTATAATATTTCCAAAAAATCCCACCAATATCCATTTCTTCATTCAATATTTTTGAAGATTATACTCACAAACAAGCAAAGTACCTCATTAAAAGGGCTACAGCCCCAACCAGGACAAATCATTTTGAAATGTTTGAACTTAATATACCAACAAATATTTGACGTTTCTTATTGATTTTTTCCTAAGCTGGTGGAGAAAGGACGTATAAAATTACTCCAATGATACTTAATACTTTTTTGTAAAGGGGAGAGGAGCGACTATTACAAGCTTTCTTTTGACTATCCTCATCTCCCACCATTTACACGCATACGGTGTAAGATATAACAATAACTAGAAGCCCATTTTGAATTATGGAATATTATCTCAAGCATTCAAACCCTCCTTAACCATGTTGAAACCAATTGCCGGTTCTCCTTGCATTGTTTTCTATAAAACATAAATCTCATTGCAGGACTTTGGAATAAATATTGCAGCATAGCATATCAACATGCAGAATTCTGCCAGGAACTGAATTGAATTCATGCAAGAACTCAGATCCATGTGGGCTACAAGTAATCAAATACAAGTACTGCAATATACGAGGTAACTAATTCCTTCTCTTTTCAATTTTAGGGGTAAAAGGGGGAGACAGGTCCAATTTGAAATTGAAAATTAGTGACAACTTCCCCCCAAACCCCCAAGGCCCAAGTTTTAACTCTTCCCATATCGTAGCTTCAGATATTCAAAACCAAAAATCTTGGATGCCATTGACATGTATATAGAAATATGAACATGTACATCAGTAAAATAAGAACTTGTTTAGATCCCAAAAGTGAGGAAAAAAAAAGTATCTATATACATGCGCACGTGTGGATAATGACAAGGACAGAAGCATTCATATTCCTATGTTTCATTCTCAGGACATGGAATTAAAAGAACATGAAAATTTAGATTCCAACTATATAGTGCACTATTCCCAATAAAATACCAAAAATAAGAATATGATTTGTTGCTATCTGATTACATCACCAAATTCCTTTCCCAGCAAACCAAATAGGGTTCTAAAATAGCAGGGCGATCTAAATTACTTGGGACAAAAAAGAGTGAGTTCACTTTCCTTCATCAAGTCGATAACATTTAAATTAACCAAGGAACTTCTTCTGAATAAAAGCTTTCGCAAGTAGCCTAAAGAGTAAAATTATGAAGTTGAAGAATAAGAATCAAACGTGTCAATTATTGCCAAGACTAAGATCCCTAAATTTTAAACATATGTAAAACAAATCACCTTTGGCGGTGGCGGAGGAGGTGGAGGTGGATAGACAGTCGGAGCAGACATTCTTTCTTCCGCAGATTGGTACCACCACTCCATCATCTGCAAACTCATGATAAATAATTATGGATACTCAAAATCAAAAGAAAAAACCCAAATGGGGAAAACAGTAGTAGAAGATAGTGTGAGATTCTCCCTCTAGTTAGATCATATGAAAAAGCCTAAGCAGATGAGATCTTTCCAAGTGAAGAAAATCCAAAAATCGTTAAAACAAAAATAATAAGATTCAGCCATTTTGAGGGCACGCAAGCAAAAGCAGAACACATAATTAGGTCTTAAGGAGCAAATAACTTAACGGTGTAAACTAAACAAGTTACAAAAGGCAAGCAAATGCCAACCCATCATACATAGCAATCACAACTCCACACATAATATCATGGGAGTAAACATTGCATTCGGTTGAAGGAAACTCACTTTAAAGATAAACACTGCTGCAATCAGACCGTTCTGAGCATAGTCAAGAACTGCATATGCACAGCTGAGCAATCCACCTTGTAATGCCTGAGATATTTTACAAATAACTCTTTCAGGGTAAGAACCTAAATAACAAAATACAGCAACTATAATATTTTTCTATTTTGGGAGAATAAGAGTAGTGAATAGAACGAAGAAATTCAAGGGAGGACAAGTAGATGTCCTCAACCACTAGATGTCAAGTCAAACCCTTTTTACCTCCATCCTCGTTATATGTCCATTAAGAGTTGACCATTTAAATCAACTTATAAAAACCCAAGATACACCTCGCTAATTAAACTGTCCTTGAGCTATTGCCCATTAATGGGTCGATTTGATACAGACACGACCTTGGCAAGTATATGGGTATTGCACAAACTTTAAACAAGCAATGGCAGGTACTATAGGAATTATTGATATTCTACAAACGTGATTAACTACTCTAACCATTTGAGAAAGTACAGACAAGTATGATATAGATACTAAATAAAAAAGATAAACATGTACCTTTAGCCAAGGGGGTCCACGAAGTCTCTCACGCTCACGGCTTCTTATCTTAGAAATTCTAGAAGAAGTATCCATCTACCTTGACAACAGAAGAGGAAAGGCTCAAAAAGAAATATGATGGTATCAGTGGAGATAACACAAATGTAAGTATACCGCCTGGTACAGGTTTAATCTCTACTGAAAAGACAAATATTCTTTTTATGAATAGGTTGCATCTATTAATATACAGCTTACTGATTACATTGACGCTTGTTGAGAGAAAATTATAGTTTAAAAACTGACAGGCAACTTATATAAACAATCACATAGAGTCAAAAATTGAATTCTAATGTTACAAGTGACAGCTTGTATTCTGAGTAATCTCATAGAATATGTTATTGAACCTAACAGCAGGAAACAGAGTATTTAAATTTCAGCATCCTCGTTCAAAATCCAATTAGTATCTATTGTCAAGTGAGAACAAAAATCAAGCAAAAAATCAACCGTTTTATCAGACACTAGACAAACTATAACATTGGTGGAGGAGAAGATGCATAATTGACAAAAAGTAACTACAAAGGTGACAACGCACTTAAAGATTTGACCAAAGAGGTTACTGGTGCAAAAAAATTGATCTCCCAGTAGTTCACGACTGAAAAGGGTAGAAGTATCACATGTTACTCAGTCAAGCAATCTTTCATCTCCACATTTTACTTATAGCACCATAAAAGCAATTTCGAATTCAAAATTCTTTCAACTGACTCATCATGTATAGTTATCCAGCCATGCGTAACAATGACAAATTTATAAACAAATACCAGCTCCTGTCCTGTAGCTCGACAAACATGAATACCAAGTGCATGTAATCCTACACAGTAGAATCCAGTAGCATCCAACAAATATAACAGCTGATAAGCAAACGATAACCCTGCACAACCAAAACTAGCGCTTGTTAGATGGATGTTAGCAATAGATTCATGAACAAAATGTGGAAAGACAGCACCGCTGGTACTTACAATTTTTACCACGAAAATCATTGAGGAATTCAACATACTTACAATTTTTACCACGAAAATCATTGAGGAATTCAACATATATAACTTCAAATATTGAGAAGCCTTTTTGGCTTTTTGTAGTGAAATTTAGGAGCTGAAGTTTCATGGTATGTCCTTTTGCAAACTTTTGGCATGTACACTAGATAAATGGTTTTGTCAAACTATAGCTACAATGCTGAGTAGAAAAATAAATAAAGGAGAACAAAATCAAATCAGAAAAGGCGATGAACTATAAACTAGTCAATCACTTTGCTGGTAAGAAAACTGTTTAAAATTTGTTTCTTTGGCTGGTGTAACAACAGCTTTGCAATAGGTTGATAACATGCATAAATACGAGAAATCGTCCCAGGAGCTCAAACAAGAGTAAATGTCCCTTTGAAAGACAGGATGACAAAACATATCAGAGGTGACCTAGAGGTACATAAAGGAAACATAACAGTCGGAAATACTTGTTTAACAGGAGGCAAGAATTCACAGAAAACGTGAGAAGGGAGAAATGAAATAGAGTATTCATCCAAGGAATAAGGTTTGATCTGGATAGTAGTATCAGCCATTTTAGGTAATATGGACGGAAAGGAACTGCAGAACTTTTTAAAAAAGAGCAAATTATAGTTGATTTATGGAAAAGGCAAACTCCTGGTACCGTTACGGGCATCTACAACTAAGTCTACGGAATTTGAAAGAGTTCCTTTTTCACTAATTGTTCTCAATAGGAAAGAAGTGTTCTCTTTTTTTATTTTCAGTCCGTACATTAATAACTTGTCTTTCAAAAAAACTGAGACAGCAAACTCAAAGTCATTATTGAACATCACAACCTTACCATGCCATATTCAATAGAATTTTGTGAAAATTTTCGGTTCACAATTTCTCATTGTTACCTTTTCTCTTAAAAAATTGTGCCCCATTTTAATAAATCAAACTTTTCACTTTATCCCTCCGAGAACTTGTTGACATTTTTTCTCCAGAATCCATCTCTAGTGTTCCCCAGAACCAAATTTTACTCCTCTCTCCTGAAGTTCACTATGAAACTTAGAATTGTTCAATTTACTATCCCTGTAACTGATCTACTCAAACAGTTTACACCAAAAAAAAAAGCACAGATACTAGTTCTCAAGTAAAACTTCCACAAAGGGCATATAAAGCATTCATGCGATAATTGTCTTCCTATATCGCTATTCCCAACAAAGTAACGTCAAAACAATTTTCCAATTAACAGAAGTCAAGTGTATCACATCTTGTTCCATAATGGATAAAAATCCTAATAGAATTTACAATTCTTAAGAAAAGATCTATGCCGGAAACATATGCCAAATGCACCTTCATTTCCAGCATGTATCCAAGGGTAGCAAGCACCAATAGCCTTCTGCAATCTCTTGATCAAACGGGCTCTAGCTGATGATTCAACATGAGAATTGCTTCTCGACTCAAAGGTATTACCGCCTCCATCAAGGTAGTCAATATCATTTAATCTTTCATCAACTCCCCATAAACTTGCCTGAAGTGTAGCTTCCCTTTCCTTATTGTAGATAGACTGCGTTTTTGACTTCAAATATGGCAAAACGACCTGCAAGATTACATCATAGCATTTCAACTCGATAATTTGGCAATGAATGAAATAAATTGGAAACTATAATTTGTGATAAACAGATCCTTTTAATATGACAATAGAGAGGCAAAACACTCAAGATTATGCTGTTATTGTTATTCTCACTGTTCAGCATTCCAAGCCTCTCTAAAGCTATTTGTTATCTTTGTTTGAGGGGGACTGGACAATCCGAAAACTTGGGATAAAATTTTGTAGTAGATGAGATCAAGATTAACGTACTCATTATAGAATTATAGATGCAGGTGTTCTTTTTCGGAGGAAGTACACAATCCCTTCTTTTTCTTTTTTTCTTTTGATATCTACGGACCCATTAAACGAACTTCTAAAATTGGATATGGAGAGAGTCAGCAACAGAAGCAAACCAAGAAAATAAGATTATATGACCATACATAATTGTATTCTTAACCCTAGCACCTCACAGGTTTAACCACATTCAGAAAATCTATTTTCACTGCCACATTAACTATAACATGGTAATGGACTTAAACTTTATGGATTGCAAATAATAGAACTTTAAACCCTTTCTCTGCCACATGAACTGTGCAATGTTGAAAGTATTTGAAATATGAACTTGGAAAACACAGTTGCTACACTTCATAAAATATAGTTGACAATTGAAGGAAAAAAGATAAAAAGCAAGCAGATCAAATATCCTTGTCAATTTTCCCAATTAATTAAACAAAAATATAAATCAAGTGCTTCGCTGCAAAACGAGACATATTTAGCTCTCTAAAACAATCAAATGTACATTATAAAATTACAACTACCACAATATACAAAAATCGAACATGTGCAGCTACCTCTATAAGTTTACATGATCAAATAGACATTCTAAAATTACAACAACAACAACAACAATACCCGAGAAATTTGAAAAAGAAGTTAAAGGGATAAAAGCAGCAATATTATATTAAGAAGTGAAAATTGGCTTCACTCTAATCTTTGTGTTGATAAAAGTAGGGATAACTTCAAAAAAAAATTCAAGAAACATTAACCAGAGTAAGATGTACTTATATAGAACAAGAAATCGAATACTATCCATGATCTAATAAGTTTGTCATCTTTGAAACTAACTTTCACATCATTTTAGTTCCGCAAAAGCAAAAATGCTCAATGGAGTAGTCTTTTTTTGAAGCTCATTACTCTTCATTTATCCTTCCTGACACTAAATAAACCAAAAACAATTTTTGATCAACAGAAGTGTTGGTTGAATGTAAAAAATTCTAAATAACTAGCCAATTTGAGACAGAGTGATAATGGCATCCAAACTTTTTGATGTATTAGACATAGACTGAACACCACAAAGCAGCACAACCTTGTTAAAGATCATAAAGATTTCTACATTCATACAATTTTTCAAGTGAATAAGTACTCGAGAATCGTTTACCAGAAATACAATTGAGAGAACTTTTTGCCGCTTCTCTAACCCCGTGTGATGAATTTCATCACCAAGGTCTGTAAGTTTAGAATCCTTCTTCAGTCTTATCCTAACTCCTCTTCTGCGTAGTCCATATAATGATTCTGCAAAAGAAGCATCTGAGGAAACACAAAATATCAGACAGGGGTATTACTAGAACCACGAAATATTTAGTTATACATAGTGATGAATTCTTTATTTAATCAATTCAACTCATAGCAGTCAATTGATTTGCAAAGTAGCCAGGTAGCACCAAACTAGCTAGTTTTATTATTGATAAATTCAAAATTTCGATCCCATAGACTCTGTCTTGTCCTTCTATGCTCTCAAGTTTAAGGCTAAAACTCAATGGTTTCATCTCGATTTATCCAATAAATCCTAAAAAAATTCGTAGTCCAAAATGTCCAATAAAGTAAATAAAACAGGAAGTTACCAGTGGTACGTAAACTATGAGTTTCCAGAACTAGCATAAGCAAAGCGAAGAATTCATCTTCATAGTCTAAGATTTTATGAATGAAGGGTCTTCTCAACGCCAGTACCTGCAAGCAACATTAATTTTGCAAAATTCATATCAAAATCAGAGTAAATAAAACAGATAGTGGAGTAAAAAGATAAAGAAAAAAAACAGAAAAGACTCGAGTAATTGATGAAGCAATCATACACCAAGGGAGTAAGTAAGGGCGGCGCGTAGACTTGAAGGGAGCTGCTGAGCAGCGGACATCTCGAAGAATGTGGGACGCGTCCCTTGTCCTCCCACCTGAAACAACATCTCTCT